>PVHX01001076.1:0-177574 GCA_004024805.1 Geosciurus inauris
TACCCTTTGATCAAAAACTCTCCATTCCCTCCCTCTTGACCTCACTCACCCCAGACCTTTGGTAGCCATCAATCCACTCTGCACCTTTAGGAGTTCAAATTATTTTTTATAATATAAATTAGATAATGTGGTATTTGTCCTTCTGTGCCTGGCTTATTCAGTTAACTTAATGTACTCCAGGTTCATCTATGCTGTCACAAATGACAAGATTTCTTTATTTTTAAGGCTAGCCAGCATCCCATTGTGCATACATACCACATTTCCTTTATTCATTCATCCACTGGTGGATGCTTAGGTTGATTCCTTAATTTGTGTGAATAATACTGCAATGAATTTGGTAGTAAAGTATTTTTGATACACCGATTTCAATGTTCTTGAATATATACCCGGAAGTAAAATTACTGACTCATATGCAGTTTAGTTTCTTGAGAAATGACCATACCATTTTACTACCAACCATAATTTATATTTCTACCAACAATATACAAGATATCTCTTTTTCTCAGTTTCCAACACATACATTTCATCTTTAGCTAAAAGCCATTCTATCAGGTGTGAGATGATTTCTTATTTTCATTTTAATTTGCAGTTTCCTAATGATTAATGATACTGAGCCAGTTTTATAAAATGTTTGTTTATGATCTTTGATTGTTTTTAATTGGGTTACTTGTTTCCTTTTTAGTTGTTTGATTACCTTGTATGTTTTGGGATATTATCTCCTTATAAGATGTATGAGATGTATGTATTGCAAATATTTCACTCATTTTGTGTTTTTTCTCTTTACTTTATTGTTTCCTATGCGGTAGATATAAATACTTTAAAAAGTGAAACAATTCTACCTTACATAGTATACAATAATGGATCAGGATCTTAATGTGAATAGTAAAATAATAAATTAGAGGTAAACATAAGAGAATTTTTTCATGAATGTATAGTATGCAAAGATAGAACCCAACCCCACTAATCATAAAAAGATGGACAAATTTGACCTGATCATATTTATAACTCCTGTTTGTCAAAAGGTAACATAAGAATGCAAAAAGAGAAGTGACAGATTGAGAGAAAATATGTCATATAAATATCTGATAAAGCACTTTATACATAATATATATATATATACATTCTAGTAAACTGATGAGAATAAAATTTAAATTTAAGTCAGATTATAACAGAGTTTAGAAAAGACCCACACAAGTATAGTCAATCAAATTTTGAAAAATCAGAAAAAGCAATGCAATGGAGAAAGGATAATCTTTTCAACAATTAGTGCTAGAACAATGAGACATCCATATGAAAGAACATGAATGTAGACTTTTCACCCATCACAAAAATTAGCTGAAAATGGCTTAGAGACTTAAATGAAAATGCAGAGTAATGAAACTGCTAGAACATAATGTAGGAGAAAATTCTAGATGATGTTGGATTTGATGCTAACTTTTAGATATAACTCCAGTGTCATAATGCATGAAAGAAATAATTGATAATCATTTATTTCATTAATACTAACAAAAATCTTGTGCTCTGCAGAAGACACTGCCAAGTACATGAGAAGACAAGACACAGACTGGAAGAAAATATTTACAAAAGATACATCTGATGGACTGCTACACAAAATATGCAAAGAACACTGAAAACTCAATAGTAATGAAATAAGAAATCTGACTAAAAAGCAGGCAAAAGATCCAAACATTTCAGCAAAGAAAATATACAGATATAAAGTACACATGTAAATATGTGCTCAGCATCACATTATTAGGAAATTGCAAATGGAAACAACAATGACATATCACTCAATACTTGCTAGAATGGCTAAAATGCTAATAATAAGTACTAAGTGTAGATATGAACCAACAGGCACTCTCATTTATTGTGAGAATGTAAAACTGTATAAGCACTATGGAAGATAGTTGGATTAGATAGTTCTTACAAAATAAAACAAAGCCTTACCATTTAATTCAGAAATCACATTCCTTTGTGTTTACCCAAATGAGTAGAAAACTTTTGTCTAGACACAGATGTTTGTAGAAGCTTTATTCATAATTGCCAAAATTGGAAACCACCAAGATATACTTAAGTGGGTAAATGGACAAATAAATTATGGTACATCCATCCAATGAAATATTCAGAACTTTAAAATCTGAGCTATCAAATCTAAAAAGAGCATTAAGGAAACTTAAATATATATTACTAAAAAAACCAATTTCAAAAGGCTACATATTATTATGAAAAATGAAATAAAAGATTAAAATAACAAAATACCCTGGAGAAGCCAAACTGTACAGACAATATAGAGATCAATAATGTCTAGGGCTTGGGATTAGGAGTGGTAAGTAAGTGAAGCACAGGAATTTATAGAGCAGTGAAACTACTCTTATACTATAGTAGTAGGTATATATCACAATATATTGGTCAAAATTCATACAATGTAAAACACAAAGAGCGAACCATAAATTAACTTTGGACTTATGTGATAATAGCATGTCAGTGTTGGTTATCAATTGCAAATTATGCACCACTCAGGTGCAGAATGTTGACTCTGTTGACTATGGAGGAGGCTGTGCATATGTAACAGGAGTAGACATATATTAGTCAGGGTTCTCTGAAGGAAAAGAACTAATATGATAGGTATATGTATGATTATAAGAGGGTATTAATTAGATTGGCTTGTACAATCAAGAGTTGGATGGCCATCTGTAGCCTGGAGAGAGAGAACAAATAGTAGCTGCTCAGTTCAAGAGTCTGGAACCTCAGAAGAATAGAGATCAATGATGCAGCCTCAGTTCAGAACTGAAGGCCTGGAAACTTCCTGGAGAATCACTGGTAAGAATCCACATTGGAAGTGTGAAAAAAGTTTGAGCGCAATATCTACTGGCAATGGTGACAGGAGCAGAGGAACCTGCTTAAGAAAAATTAAGTTTGTTGTCTGCACATCTTCCTCCTTTTTCTGCCTTTGGTTCCATCTGGGCTCCCAGCCCCTTGGACAGTGCTACCTACATTCAAGGTCTTCCTGATGAGTATGCTGTCCCACATGCAAGTAGTCTCTGGAAACATCCTTATAGACACACTTAGAAGTCTCTTAATACTAGGTGTCTCTCAGTCCAATCAAGTTGACAATCCAGATTAACCACACAGGGTATATGGTAACTCTGTACTTTCCACTAAATTTTGAGGTGAACCTAAAATTTCTCTTAAAAATATAACATGTATTTCAAGTTTTCCCAGCACCATTTGTTGAAGAGTCTACCTTTTCTCCAATAAATGTGTTTGGCACCTTTGTCTTGTATAAGATAACTATATTTAAGTGGGTTTGTCTCTGTGTCTTCTATTCTGTACCATTAGTCTAAGTGTCTATTTTGATGCCAGTACCATGCCATTTTTGTTACTATAGCTTTGTAGTATAGTTTAAGGTCTGGTATTGTGATGCCTCCTGCTTCACTCTTCTTACTAAGAATTACTTTGGCTATTCTGGGTCTCTTATTCTTCCAAATGAATGTCATGATTATCTTTTCTATTTCTATAAGGAATGACATTGGGATTTTAATTGGAATCACATTGAATTTATATAGTGCTTTGGGTAATATGGCCATTTTGACATATTGATTCTGCCTATCCAAGAGCATGGGAGGTTTTTCCATCTTCTAAGGTCTTGTTCAATTTCTTTTAGTGTCCTGTAGTTTTGATTGTAGAAGTCTTTCACTTCTTTTGTTAAATTGATTTCCAAGTATTTTATTTTTTCTGAGGCTATTGTGAATGGGGTAGTTTTCCTAATTTCTCTTTCAGAGGATTCATCACTGATGTAGAAAAATGCAATTGATTTATGGGTGTTGATTTTATATCCTGCTGTTTTGCTGAATTCATTTATTAATTCTAGAGGTTTTCTGGTGGAATTTTTTGGAACCTCTAAGTATAGAATCATGATAATAATTCTATAGTGATAGTGATAGTTTGAGTTCTTCTTTTCCTATTCATATCCCTTTAATTTCTTTTGTCTGTCTGATTGCTCTGACTAGTGTTTCAAGGACTATGTTGAACAGCAGTGGTGAAAGAGAGCATCCCTATCTTGTTCCTGTTTTAAGATGGAATGCGTCCAATTTTTCTCTGTTTAGGATGATGTTGGCTCTTAGTTTAGCAAAATGAAACTAAACCCCTATCTCTCACCATGCACAATATTCAACTCAAAGTGGATCAAGGACCTAGGAATTAGACCAGAGACCCTGTGCCAAATAGAAGAAAAAGTAGGCCCAAATCTTCATCATGTTGGCATCGCACTTTACTTCCTTAACAAGACTCCTATAGCACAAGAAGTTAAATAAAGAATCAATAAATGGGATGGATTCAAACTAAAAAGCTTCTTCTCAGCAAAAGAAACAATGAAGTGAACAGAGAGCCTACATTCTAGGAACAAATTTTTTGACACACACACATCAGATGGAGCACTAATCTCCAGGATATATAAACAACTTATAAAACAATACCAAATAAATAAACAACCCAATCAATAAATGGGCTAAAGAGTTGAACAGACACTTCTCGGAAGAAGATATACAATCAATCAACAGAAAAAATGAAAATGAAAAAATGTTCAACATTTCTAGCAATTAGAGAAATGCAAATTAAAACTGCTCTAAGATTTCATCCCATGCCAGTTATCAAAAATACAAACAACAACAAGTGTTGGCAAGGATGTGGGGGAAAAGGCACATTCATACATTGCTGGTGGGACTGCACATTGGTGCAACCAATCTGGAAAGCAGTATGGAGCTGCCTTAGAAAACTTGAAATGGAACTACCATTGACCCAGCTATCCCACTTTTTGGTCTATACCCAAAGGACTTAAAAACAGCATGCCACAGTGATGCAGCCATCACTTAATTTTTATAGCAGCTTAATTCACAATAGCTAAACTGTGGAACCAGACTAGATGCCCTTCGACAGATGAATGGATAAAGAAACTGTGGTACATATACACAATGAAATATTACTCAGCAATAAAAGAGAATAAAACTATGGCATTTGCAGGTAAATGGATGGAGTTGGAGAATATTATGTTAAGTGAAGTAAGCTAATCCCAAAATACCAAATGCCAAATGTTCTCTCTGATAAGAGGATGCTTATCCATAATGAGGGAGAGGACATGGGAAGATTTAAGGAACTTTGGTCAAAGGGGAGGGAGGGAAGGTGGGACAGGGGGCAGTAAAGATGGTGGAATGAGATGGACATCATAGCCCTAGCTTCATGTATGATTGCATATATGATGTGATTCTACATCACGTACAACTAGAGAAATGAAAAGTTGTGCTCCATCTGTGTACAATGAATCAAAATGCATTCCTCTATCATGTATACCTAAGTAGAATAAATAAATTTGAAAAAACATATTTTGTAAAATCCAAGATAAAATAAAATAACATGTATGGAAAAATCTAATTCAAAACTTGCAAAAATTTGAGTTGCTTCTTTAGGAAAAAAAGGTGGTATTTAAATGGTCAATAAACCTATTCTGAGCTGTCCAATGTCACAAGAACAGAAAAAATGAAAGGAAGACCCATGTCAGTGAAGATATGAAGCAACTGAAACTCTCCTGCATAGTTGTTTGGAATATAAATTGATATGAACAATTTGATAAACTATTTAGCACTATATTACAAAGCTGAGTCTACAATTCTGTTGGTATATATCCAACAAAATTTCAAACATATAATAGCTGGGAGTGGTGGTGCCTACCTGTAACCCCAGTGGCTCCAGAGGCTGAGGCAGGAGGATCTCAAGAGTTCAAAGCCAGTCTCAGCAAAGGTGAGGCACTACACAACTCAGGGAGACCCTTACTCTAAATAAAATACATAATAGAAATGGGGATGTGGCTCAGTAGTTGAGTGCCCCTGAGTTAAATCCCAGGTAACCAAAACAAAACAAAACCATACATATAATAAACACACAACATTATTTCTATTAGTCAAAGGTGGAAGCAGCATTGTTAATAATTGTCAAGGGTGAAAACAAACCACATACTCATCAACAATAGAGTGGTTAAATGAGGGTATTTTCATTCAATACAATGCAATGCAAATGAGTAAACTATTGCTACATAGTAAGTATGAATAAACTTCACAAATATTAGGCAAAAATATACTATGTAGTATACAATTCCATTCATGTAAACTTTAAAAACAAACACAAATTCATGATGTTAGAAATTAATGAATAGAGAAAATCTAGTGAATGGAAGAGGGGATGGGATTCTTTCTTCAGGATGCTCATACTGTTTCATTTCTAAATATAGGTGATTTTCACACATTTGTGTTTATTTGTAGAAAATCACTGAGGTGTGCACATGATTTTTACTTTTCTGCATATATGTTTCCATGTAACTATATTTTAAATGTGTAATATATTTTATGGATTGATATTTGTTTTTTATTGGAAGACACTAAAAAAGATTTAAACTATGTATAGTAATTGTGTACACCACAAAGTTCTGGCTGAAGTTAAAAAATCTTAACACATATCACATATTCCGAGATTTGTTTTGTAGATGTAGTGCTTTCTCATATGAAGCTTCATATCTTACCTATGCTGAGCTAGCCTAATTCTGATCACTGCTTTCTGGTAGCTGGTGGCAGATGGTGGGGAGGGTGTGCTGAGAATGGATTACAGTCTGCTACTCTGGAATCTAGACGTATCACAGCTTGTCCTGCAGGCAATCAGAATATACAATGACATGCTTTGACAAACAGATGAACAACAAACTTCAATCGTGTCTGGAATATCAGGTGAAATCAACTAAACATCAATATGATTTTCTTAAAATTGTTTTGTTGAATTTTTATATATTACATATTAAGCCCAGTATTTAGATCCAGATTAAAGTTTGGAACAAATGGGAGAGTGTGTGCTTAAAATATGGTTATGAAAACATTTTAACATTTTGTATGATGTGGTAAAACACAACATAATGCTATGAATGGTATAAAAATTACAGTTACACAAAATACGGGATTGAACAATTGTATTGTGAATTTTAAAACAGTTTTCATTTGCTCTGAACAAAAAACACAAACATACAGAATGTGATAGTGATTCCATACACAAACATCAGATGAGAATAGTCCCACACAATTATGAAGCTGTCCACTGGTCTTTACCTTTCCAATCTCAACTTTAGAAATTGAGTTTATTTCCAGTAAGACCTGGCTTGGGCGGAGGACAGGAACAATTGTGTTATATTGTTGCTTGAGTTATCATTTTTCTGCTGCAATTTATGTGGGCATCTTTTTACTCAGATGTTCTCATAAAACATAAATAGGGGCTATTTTATTTCAGAAACACCAAATTAAAAACAAGAAGAATTATCAATGGGTACTCAATTAGAGTTAGACAGGAGTAAGAAGGTCTGGCATGCTATATGCAGTAGCATGACTATGGAAGACAATTATATACTGTATATTTCAAAACCAGAAGAAGGATTCTGAAGGATTCTTTATGATTTTACCATAAAGAAATAATAAATGTTTGAGGATCTAGATACATTTAACCTGATTTAAACATTACACAACTTATACATGTATTGAAACAATACATGGTACCCCATTAATATGTATGGTTCTTGTGTTTTTATATAACAGTAAAAAATAAATTAACTTAAATTTTAAAGAGGAACAAATTTAGTTTGACCCAAACCCTAAAGTCCACAATAAAGAAAAGTGATGGAGTCCTGATGTATAACCCTTGGAATGTTGTTTCTTTTAATTTGATAAGTCATTTTTTAAATTTTGTGTTAAGATTAAAAGTGGGCATAACCAGCTGCATCATAAATACAGACCTATTTTAGCTTTGGTTTCAGGCTGTTTTATACACCCCTGTGTGGCTGTTATTCTGAGCCATTGTTGTGGTGAGTCATGGTGGATGGTGCTCATATGTTTGACATTCTGGGCATACGCAGATTTTATTTTTACAAAACTATAAAAGCTTCTTCAAGTAAGTACCATATATAGTGACACTGAAATATTTTCTTTTTAATGAGACACTCAAAAATATTTGTTGTGAATATGTAAATAATAAAATCAGTCCCAAGTATTTACTTTAAAAGGGCAAATAATATAACTAATTTAAACTCATGCTATTAATTTTAAAAATGTCTAATTTTCATCTAGACTTCTATTCCACAGGTACTTTTTATTTTAGTTTGCAATACTGGGGATTAAACCCAGTGCCTTGTGTATGCTGGATAATCACTCTACTGCTGAACTAATTTCTGTTGTTGTACTTCATCCTTTGTTCCATTTGTTTTACATTTCAAAGTATTCTGTCAGACCAGTTATTTTCATGCTCAGTCCTGATATACCAACTAGAATTTCTGAGTCTTTGCATAACTATGAAGTACTCTGTATTTGAAGTGTGAGATATGCAGACATATTTTGTAAGGCCTAGGGTATTCTGAAACGACTTGGGTTAGTATCTTAATCTCTGTCATTTTCTAGTTCAATGAACCAAAGCAAGTCATTTAATCTCCTGGGTCCCAGTTTCTTCATCTGTAAAACAGAAGTAACAATGTCACCTACTTCTAAGGATCCCATGACAATTCAGTGGGTTAATACAATTTAAATTCATAAAATAATGTCTGACATAGGGTAAGCACTAAATAGTAAATTCATAGTACAGAGACTGCTTTTAATTTGTTAGTGTTAATTTCTATCAACTATATTTCTAGTTCTCTGCTTAGGAGCACATCTTCTGGTTGCTATTGATTGCCCACATCTTTGGAATATTTGGATCTGCATAAGGTCCAATTCTTCTAGAAGGTCACAAAGCTGCACCAAAGCCTCGTGTTTAGTCTCCAAAAAAGTTTTATGAGTGCTCTTCATGAATGTACCCAAAGGTATTTGTTTTTTTAGCTGAAAATGAAAGACCTTTAGACCAAATATTAGCTTCAAATTCTGAGGCTAAAATTGTCTGGGATAAAATTTTAGTCTTTAAATATCACAGCATGTAACATTGTTTGACCACTAAGGGCTTGTTTAGCCCTAAGAATTACCCTGAGAAATATTATCCCCATTGTCCATGTAGTTGCCGCCTCCTCTGGACTGCTTTCAAACATGCGCTAATAGACCTGGAGCTTCTGCTCCTTTGGACAGTCAGTATTTGGGAAGATGAACTGGACCCAAAGCAGAGGAAAACAAGGACAAGTTTGCATCAACTTATTACTATAACCGCTTTCAAACACCTTCCAAAGTCAATGACCACTGATACAATTCTGCCTTCCAAATCTTGTGAAGGTTTCTTGTTTAACCAAAACTGTAACCTAGAATTATACAGGAAAAGTTATTCTAGGAAAACATAGTTCCCAGCTTCAAACACAGGCAAACCAGGCTGCTCCATGAACCTTCCTGACTCCCTTCATTCAGCTGAATACTCACAACTGTACTCTTGACTTTTACACCAACTGGGACATTCAAGAGTCATTAACAATGACATTTTTTGAAGATTGCTGAAGTGCCAGTGATTGTTATTAGTGCAGGTAAACATGCCTAATTGCACTGACTTACCCATTATTAGACACATGGAAGGAGTTCAGTACACATTTATTGAAATGGGATGAGCAGAGAAAGGAAAAATAAAAACAAGGTTTGGTAGAAAATTTCTCAATAGATATGTATCTCAGAGAAAATGCCAAGACTCTTAAGAAAGCAACCAAAATCAATAATAGAATCCAGCTTGATTCAGTTAGGAGAGAAAAGCAAAAATGGAATATAAGTAGCATTGACTTATTTGTATTTGATAAACATGTTTATAAAGAGGAGTGAATGAGGAAAGTGACAGTATCAGTACTGACTCAACTGGGAAGTTATTGCTGGAATAGCACCCATGCTTGTCAGAGGACCTGCTGCAAGTCAGAGTTAATGTGTATGCAGAGGCTCAAAAATTTTGATATACATTTCCTATTGAAGTCTTTTTTCGATATTCTGGCAAGCACAACAATAACTCAGCCTCTTTCCTCACACACTCCACACATGCATCCACCTGCACAATCATGCATTTTGCTTTGCATACCGTTGTCCTACTTTTCTGCTTTTCAGGTGCTTTAATCACTCCTATCAGAGGAAGCTAATCCAGTTTGGAATCCTATTTCCATTTTTCAATCACAATGAAACTCAGATTTCTTTTCTATAAAAATAATATTTTCTATTGCAAAATCTTAGAACTCATTGTAGGTACTTAATAAATGTAAGTGTAAATGTCCCTGAGAATAGGAAAACTGTTATTACGTAAGTTAAATTCTGTTTTCTCTTGCCTCCATCTACCTTTTCTTCAACTAATTTTTTGTTTTGCCTCTCTCAATATTCCAATAATTAGTCTCCCAGCCAATTGATATAGAGAATGCAGACTAGGATTTCAAACAACAGGTATCATATCCTATCTGACATAACTAGCTGTGTGGCTTTGGGCAAATTATCTAGTTTCTTTGAGCCTCAGTTCCCTCATGTAATCAAAGAGTAAACTATGCTTATGTGAGAGATGTGCTGTCAAGAGGAAATAAAGTAATTCATATAATACCTGAAAACTGTGCTATTTCAAGACTTTGTGAAATATGACTATTTTATATGAGACTTTCTGACAAGGTCATTGCAAAGGTTAAATTAAATGATTTATGTAAATCATGAAGAAAAACACTGCTGCTGCTAATGTTGCTAACAATAAAAACTTCCATGCATCAAGTAAACTCTATATGCCTATATTGTGCATAGTTCATTATAAACATGCAATTAATTTTGACAATAACCTTCTGACATAGATATTATAAAATTATGTCAATTGTATGATAAGAATCTTTTTATATTATTTTGCTTCCCAAGTAAGAACTCAATAATATAAATTCTATAATGTAATAAAATTACTCATATGTATAAATAAGCCCTAAGGGTTTCACACAATCAAGAGATCAGCAATTCGACTTATTGATCAAAGTCTCCCATTAGAAGTGTTGTTACCAGATAGTTCCCATAGGGAGTATCTGAATAGGCTCTGTGCAGGAAGAATTTTACCAGTCTAGCAGAAGGAATATAGTGGTCATCACAGGCCGGAGAGTGGAATGGTGATGGGACCAACAAAAGTAGGAAGGCAGTTTTGCCATTCTATGAGATCAATGATTTTGTTTCTGCATATGAATGAGATCATGTGGTACTTGTCATTCTGTACCTGGCTTATTTCACTTAATGATCTTCAGTATCACTTCTTTTCTATCCATTCATCATGGGTAGACATTCAGGTTGCTTCTATTTCTTGGCTATTGTGAACAGTGCTGCAATACACATGGAGTGCAGGCATCTCTTCAACAGACTAATTTCATGTCCTTTGGGTACATAACTAGTAGTGGGATGGCTACTGTAGTGGAGTACTAGTAGTGGGGAAGTTTTATTTTTAATTTTGGAGACACTTGCACACTGCTTTCTATAATGACCTCTATTTGTTCCCACAAATAGTGTACAGGGTTACCTTTTCTCCACAACCACATCAGCCCTTACGATCTTTACTCATTTTTATAGTAGCCACTAGGATATGGTGATATCTCATTGTGATTTTGATTTTCACTTCTCTGATGATATCAAGTGGTTTTTTTTTTTTATATATCTGTTGGCCATTTGTGTGTTTTTTGAAAAATGTCTATGTAGGCCTATTTTCTATTTTTAATTCAGTTGTTTTGATATTGAGTTCTTTATGTATTCTGGATAGTAACCCCTTGTCAGATAGATAAATATAAACTAACCTTTCCTTCTTACCCCTTCAGCCTGCATAGGACCATGTATTCATTCCTTGGGTATTTCATAGATTAAAGAAGTCACTGAACCAAAATTGGTGTCAAGAATGGAATTACCATGACTGGGTTATAATAGGGATTGGGAAATCACAGGTTTGGTCAAGCTGACTGCTTTTGTAAATAAAGTTTTATGAGAGCACAACTTTGTCCATTTGTTTGCATCCTGTTTATGTCTGCTTTTGAGCTATAATAGTGGGATTGAGTAGTTGTAACAAGAACTGTATTTATGATATTGCTCTTTAGAAGAACTTTGTAGAATTTCTGATTTCGAGTAATCAGGCTCAGTGCTGGAGCAGAGGTTCAGCTCCCAAAGCCACAGCTGCTGTTCCATGTAGAAAGAATGAAGGAGAGATCTTTAATAAGTGCCCCCCTTTCCCTAAAGCTCTATTAGGTTCAGCTTGGGAAGTGAAGGGAAATGGTAATGGCCTTAAGAAAAGTAGGAGAATGTGTATTAGCCTTCAGGGAAGCACCCATTCACAGGAGTAAGATGGTCTAGCTCACTTAAAGGGTTTTTGTATTATGTTTGGACATTTTTAATAAGCTGTACAGGACATGTCTAGGTAATGAAGGTTAAGTAACCTGGAAGAGGTTACATAGCAAACTATGCTTATCTAGAATTTAGGAGCTACATATATCATGAGTACCTTCAGTATAGATAAAAAGATGGCTAAAAACTCTTCAAGATAGTATGATTAATCTATGGGATCATCTGTAGGTGGTTTCCATTAAGCAATGGATTACGACCTTTGAGGGGGTCCAAAATCAAGCTTTTGATCTCCAGGTGTTTATTTAGAGCAGAGCCATACAGCCAAGTCTTGGCTGTTTAACAGTTTATTTCAATGATCTCCTGTATTTATGAAATTCTGTCCACATTCTAACAGCTAGTGCATTTTTCCTCTCATACTGCAGATTGTACCTCTACCATCTAGTGGCTATAACCACCCTCTCCAGCTTACTCCCCATTTCATGCTGGTTGATGATTTGCAGTATGTATTACTCTGAGGTGTCTTAAAACATGTGCAGAGGAAAGGAAGGAAACTAACACGCATTGGGCATTTGCCATGAATTAGGTACTTTTGGATACTCTACTTGACATTTTAAGTATGTTCTTTAAACTTTCTCTCTGCCTTATAAAGCAAGATATTCTGTTCACAGCTGAGGAAAAGAGAATCAGAGAAATAACTTCTCTAATGTCATACAGCTTTTACTTTTGCAGAACTGATCTTTGAACCCAGGTCTTTCTGACTTTGGAAGCCTATTCTTGGGCCACTTCTCCATTATTTATTTTTCTCACTCCTACCTTCCAGCCATCCATGTGAAACATCACTAAACACCAGGTTGTGTTGAAGCCACTGAAAACGTATAGTGCCACTTTGCCTGTGTCCTGATGAATGCAGATGCAATGTGAGGAAATGAATTGCTGTGTTAGAGTAAGTGCAGTGTTAAATCATGTATCTCACAGGTAATGGCTTTTCATTGATCAAGATTAAGGCTTTGTAATTACAAAACATATAATATTCAAAGTGGAATTCTTACTCTAAATTAAAACATATAGCATCTTCCAAAAGCTTCAACTTTGTTATGCTGTTATGAAAACAGCTCTGACTTATAAGGTAAACATTAAAAAACAAATTATTTTTCACATTTGACTCAGAAAATACAGGTTCCATGGACTTATTTTAGCTTCTCTATCAAACAATTTGAGGATTTTATTTTATTTTAATATTTCCCCAACATATTTTATCATCGAGTTAGTATAGTAATAAAATGACATGGCAGATAATTCCATATTCTATTTTTAAAAGTTTAAATTTATTTTAATATTTATGTAAAACATTTCTGAGTGTGGTGGCACATGCCTGTAATCCCAGTGGCTCAGGAGGCTGAAGCAGGAGAATCATGAGTTCAAAGCCAGCCTACGCTATTTAGCCAGGTCTTAAGCAACTTAGTGAGATGCTGTTCCAAATTAAAAAATAAAGAATGGGCTGAGGATGTGGCTCAGTGGTTAAGCACCCCTGTGTTCAATCCTTGGTACCAAAAAAATTATTTATACAATTTTTAATAAGAATATATGTAATACAAACTTATGTATAATCAAAAGCAACTGTCTCTCTTTATCTTACACAATTCCTCACTTTCTTCTCTAAAACTGTCAGTGTTAATAATTTGATATCCATTTTTTAAATGTTATATACATTGTACATTGCATGTAATTGCAATGCTAAAATTCATAATTAAAAAAAATTTTTTTAGTTGTTGATTGACCTTTATTTATTTATTTATTTATTCATATGTGGTGCTGAGGATCGAACCCAATGCCTCCTACATGCGAGGCAAGTGCTCCACCACTGAGCCCCAATCCCAGCCCTAAAATTCATAATTTAATTTTTATAGTCACAAGGCCATGCTCTTTATGTTGCTTGTAATATAACCTTTCTCTTATAATTATGTTATAGCTTTGTCAAAGTCCATGAAATTACATTTCTTTTTAAAAATTTTATGGTTTGCTGGGCACAGTGGTGCATGCCTATAATCCTAGCAACTCAGGAGGCTAAGGCAAGAGGATCACAAGTTCAAACCCAGCCTCAGCAACTTAACAAGGTCCTAAGCAACTCAGCAAGGTCCTGTCTCTAATAAAATATTTTAAAAAGCTGGGGATGTGGCTTAGTGGTTAAGTGCCCCTGGGTTCAATCCTTGGTATCAAAAAAAAAAAAATTATTGATTCTTTTTAGTTGCACATCACAGTAGTTTCCATTTCAATATAATTATACAAGCTTTGATGTATATTTAGTATTATCCTATTTTGTCAATATTATAATTCTGTGATGAACATTCTTGTGATTATGCTTTTTGTTCTGTATAGTGAACATTTTCAAGCATTGAGCTCTTCAGCATCCATATCTATTAATTTAATAATAAAGTCTACATGGCCTTTGTAAGAATCTCCTCTACCACCTTCCATGTAGCACAGAGAGGGCTCTCCCTATTAAGTGTGCAACATATGGCCAGGCTGGTGCCAAGGTATTCTATACCAAGGACATGTATTTGGTTTAGCAATGGGCCTATGGAACACTTGGCTCATGAGCATTAAGACTTTCACTTAATTTGGAAGAAAGAGAACCATTATTTTCTCCTGAATATAAGCCTGCTACAACACAATGTTGGAAGTTCTACAACCTTTCTGCTACTTCTGTGAGTGAACCTGTCTGAGAAGGGAGCTAAAATAGAGAAAGTAGAGCCAAGAAGCAAAGAGAGAAGTCCTGTTGACCTAATGTTACTTCTGAAACAAGATTTTTAAAAAAACTTTTTTATTATAACTTTATTTTTATTTATTAGTTTGTATGTGGTACTGAGAATTGAACCCAGTGCCTCACCCATGCTAGGTGAGCACACTTCTGCTGAGCCACAACCCCACCCCCAAAACAAGATGCTTCTGATGCCAGCAAGAACTAGCCCTAGACTTTACAGTGATGTGAGTCAATACATTTCCTTTTTCTGTCCACACCTTTTTCAGTTAGCTTTTCTGTCAGTCATATCCAAAACATACACATGCTGAAAGACACCTCAAAATATCATCTTCAGACTATTTAAGAGTATGTTCAGTTAAAATAGTATGAATAATTTGCCCTTCCACAGACCCTACCACTTTAAAATACAACCAACCCCTAAGATGTTGTTATGGTTTGAGTATGAGGTGTCCCCCAAAAGCTCATGTGCGAGGCAATGCAAGAAGGTTCATCAGAGAAATTATTGGATTCTAAGAGTCTTAACCCAGTCAGTGATTTAACCCCTGATAGAGATTAACTGAGAGATAACTGAAGTGGTACAGTGTAGCTAAGGAGGTGAGAATCAGGGCGTGGATTTGGTATATACATTTGTATCTGGAGAGTGGAGTTTCTCTCCCTGCTTCTTGATTACCTGATGTGGGCTGTTTCCCTTCTCCATACTCTCCCGCCATGTTGTTCTGCCTCATCTTGAGTCCTAAGGAATGGAGCTGGCATTCTATGGACTAAGACCTCTGAAACCGTGAGCCCTCAAATAAATTTTTCCTCCTTACAGTTGTTTTGGTCAGATCCTTTTAGTCACAGTGACAAAAAAGCTAACTATAACAGGTGAAAACACCATTAAGGTATTTTATTTGTACTTATATTTTTCCAGTTTTTCTATGAGTTAATTTATGTGATTTTCAGATGGCTCTCATCTACTTTATAAATTAACCCTTTGTTTATTACACAATGCACATCAATTTTCTCCCAAATTACACTTATTTCTTGAATATTATATATGATGTTGTTATATTGAAGTTTTAAAATTACTCACACTACGTCTGTTAATCTGTGGTTGATAGGATTTATTTTTGTCTTCTTACAGGAATTCCCAATACAATAAAAATTATAATTATTTGTATTTTGTCTTAATTTTAAATCTTATTATTTATTTATTAAACATTTAGAATTTATTTAAGTTTATGTTGTGAGGTAATTTATAATGGATAGCCAATCATATTAAAACTGTTTGTCTAATAATTTTTTCCCTAGTGATTCAAGATGCCATTTTTATCATTCATTATATTTTTCTTATACTGAAGTCTGTTGCTTGACTTATTCTCTTTGACTGATCTATTTTATTTTATTTTATTTTTTAGATTTGGTGCCCACAATATTATTAATCATATTCTTTGTTTTATAATATATGTACTGTCACTGTTGGTTTTTGAATAACTTGGGATCATTTATTTGGTTGGTTTGGAATCTAATAAACACCTGCAAATCCATCACTGACAGCAAAAATTAGGACCTTGACAATGACCTACATTTAACTACATTCTTTCTCTGTATGTCATTTCCTACCAAAATATTACTTCCTTATAAATTATATGTTTGCTTTATATATTCCTTATATTGCTAAAATTGAATATTTTATTTTGATCTTTAAACTTTAATACAAAAGTATCATAGATGCCCTAATATTTGAAGGGCCTTAGAGAAATATTTTTTTGTAGTCCCTATATAATTAATTTGAGTCACCCTGAATTAGCATGCCTTTCTAATTTAATGTCATCCCATGAGTGAAATACCATTCTGAACTGCAAAAACAATCTACTTGACAGGCTATCCTCCTAGAACGAGGGCTTGCACATGAGGCCATTTCATATGCATGAGTCTGGAGTGCCCCAGAGCACTGGTCAACTCCTCCTCAAAGTAGAGGTTCAGAGAGTATTTCAAAAGGGAGAGACAGCAACTTGAGCACACAGGCTTTGGTCTGGGATCAGGGAAGTCCACCTGGATGGCATGGTAGACCAAAGGTGGTTGAAACATTAGCAGAGAATTTAGAAAATTTCGAGAGAGTCACTCTGAAGTATGGTGTTCTCTGGAGTATGAGGCTCAAGGCAAGGACTCTCTCTTGCTCAGGTGTAAGGATAATACTAATGTGCAATTTTTTTCTTAGATACATAGCTAGGAATAAAGTAGGTTATGTAAATAATTGTCATTAGGATATAATGTCAGATGTTTTTACAAAGTATTACATTAATTTTACATTCTCACTAGAAATGTATTCTGTATCTGTAACTTAGTTCTAACACTTGGTAGTGTTAAAGTTTTTAATTTTTGTAAATGATATATAAAATATATTTTAAAGTTGTTTTGATTAATATTTTTCTGAATAATTATGTGTTAAACATATCTCCCTATATTTGTTTGATGTGCTATCTCTTCTGTGAAATGTCTGTTCATATATTTAGAATCTGTGTGCTTTTTTTCTTATTGGAAAAATGTACATATATGTGTATGTGTGTGTAAGGATATGTGTGGGTATATATATACATCTCTTATGTATTATTGATACCAATCTTTTGTCAGTACTGTATATTGCAAATATCCCTTCTTATAACTTTATTTTTTTTGTTCTTTTGAAGTCTTCAACTATGATCCATAGAGTTTTACTTTAATATAGACAACATATTTTTTTATTATCAGTAATCATATTATTTTATAAAAAAGGTTTCTTTTTATAAAAAAGGCTATCTTTTAAGATATGTAAAAGATATTTACTTATATATCATACTAAGAGTTTTAAAATTTATATTTGACATTTAATCTATTTATCCATTAAGACAGAGCAAAATTTTGTGTAAAGGGCCAGATAATAAATAAACTTTTTTGTAGAGGCTTTCCTCTCAATGCATCCTCATGCAGTGGAGAGAGGGAGCTCTAGTCTCTCTCCCTTTTTTAACGAAGATATTAATCTCATTATGAGGGTCTTCCCCTTATGAACTCATCTAAATGTAATTACTATCAAAGGTCCTTCTTCCAAATACCATCACAAATATATGAATATATGAATTTTGAGAAGCACATTCATTCCTTAATATTCCCTTTGGCCAGTGTTATTACTTCTACTCTTAATGAAATGTCATGTCCTTTGAAGAGCCTTTACAAACCTATCCAGAGGTAGCTGACCATTTCCTCTCTGTTAGACCAGATAGGTATTCTACTCCACCTGTGATATCAAAACTATTACACATTAATTTATAACAGTATTCAGGCTTTAATTTTTCCTGAGCAGTTATTGCAAGCATTCATGGTAATTAGGAAGCATCTGTTTTGTTGTAGAGTATGCCTTGCTAAGTAAATTTAAAGTAGATGTTAAACCACAAGGATATGAGTTTCAGCCATTATCAAGGCTTTAGAGAAAAAAAATGTATTTGCATAAAAAGGATGCATAAGTGAAAGAGCCAGAAGAATTTGAAAAGAAGGGAGTGGTGAGTATAGCAAGAGAAAGAGAGGAGCAAAGCCAGAGTGTGTGCTGTGCTATTATATACCAGTCCTCCTTAATTTCAATGGCTGCCGTCTTTCCAGCATCGTTTATTGTATCCCTGTGAAGAAGACATAAAAGCTATTTAATGCAGATGTGAAGAAAGAACATCTTACTATTATATTGAAACCTGCCATTATATCAGAATCTGTTGCCTAGAATTAGAACCATTTAACGCCATTGGTTTCTTAATTCAGGGTCTATTGTTAGGCCAATATTAAAAAAGAAACATTATGGTCAGGTACAAATGCCATTTTCTTGAGAATATCTTCCTCAGGATCTTTCCAAAGAAAGGTTTTGTGTGTGTGTGTGTGTGTGTGTGTGTGTGTGTGTGTGTTTTGAGGCAGCAAATTTTCATTTGCTATTATTCTTGACAGTTATGTAATGGAAACAAAAATGAAATTAATCAGAAAGTAATGAAGTTCATGATGAAATTCTCCCAAAACAAGCAACTTAGCAATTGAGAAACAGAAGCAGGAAAGTCTTTCTTACCTCCCAGGACCCAAGTGGATGGTAAGTAACTCCACAGCCCAACCTTTCTTTAAATGGAGTACTCAGCTGAGAAAGAAGATCTCAGCCACTAACTGTACGATGTATCCATATGACTCACAGCCTAAACTAAGAGCTGGTTTAATAATCAAAACAGGAAAAGAGCCACAAACTAGGACTGTCCTGAGCAAACCAAAGTGTAAACCCCAAGAAATTTGGGTCATATGGTGGGAAGTCTGTTTTCTATTATTATTGCACTTCCTGTGATGAGTTTTATACCAGCTTAGGGACTTCTGAATTTAGCAGCCTGGCTCCATGGGGGCAAAAGTATGGCTATCAGGGTCCTTTGATTTGCTGTGAGGAATCTAAAGTATTGTTTGGACTTAAATAAGTCCCGTGAGAATGTGGAACTTAAAGCCCAGGAAAAGTCCATGTCATAATGGTTAAGCTATGGAAACATAGTCATTTTTATTACCATAAAATAAGTTCTGTTTAAAATATGGCCACTTTGGTGTTGGAATTAATGCTAAACTGTGTGAACTGAAAGTTCACGTTCTAATTATGTGTTATAATGCAATAAATTAATCATGTCTTTCTAATACATGCAGTATTTTTTGGCATTTAATTTGTTTCTAGATAATCCAAAACTTTTTGGATTTCAAGGTGTGGGCCTGATTAAGTTGGTATCTTTGTTATGCTTCATTATTTTCCTGGCAGCCCAGAAAGAGAAGGAATTCAAAGCTGTATGAAGGTAAAATGATATGTATTAGGCATTCATTAGGATGCAGAAGGAAGACATTTCTAAATTTGGTGTTAAGTCTCTTCACTGAATGTACTTTATTGTAAAAAATACAGTTTTGAGAATCTGTTTTTGAGATATGAGAGAGAAATAGAATGATAAATTATAGGTAAAAATAAAACCAAAGATTGTCAAAGAGATGATTTTCAGACGTCAACTAAGTAAACTTACTAAATTAGGCTTAATTGCCATTACTTTCTTGCTTAAAGTAAGAAAAAATATCAACTGCCAACATTTTAAGAGGTTCAGCATTTATTATAAATCATAGAGATGGGGGAGAAGGTCAAAAACAAGCTGCAAGCTAGTTTGGAAGAGACACAAGTAGCAAGAAATCTCTTCCAGAAAAAAACATATGCTGGTTTTCCTTTAGAACTTGTTCTACCTCTGTTTCTCTGAAGAGCTTGCAAAGTAAATGGTGATTTATATCCCCAGGTGCCAAAAGGATTTCCTGAAAGCTTCGAATCAGAGATGGGGTAGAAAGTTGATAGATCAAAGTTAAATTAAAAATAGCAGATATAAGAAAATGAGAAACAATTCCTTGCCTTTCTAATAAAGTGGAAAACATTTGGCAAAATTATGGTAAAGTTAAAATAGAATAAACTTTTACTGGTACTTTCATTGGATGTTTGGAGAGTTCTTTAACAGGAAATCTGGGGCCTCTAGTTAAGGAACTCAAGGTTTCTTTCTTTTTGTTCTTGTCTTCCACCTTTTTTTCTATTTCTTATGGGAAGTAATATAGATGTGTTTGGCTGGGGGTACTGACATTTTATTGATGGCTAGTGAAGGGACCTGTCCTATCTTTCTTGCCTTTGATTCCCCCCGCTCCGTTTTTTTTTCACTTGAATTGTGGCTATTGAGGTTAAATCAATATTTGTAGCAAGATAAAGACAAACTTTTCTGCCCAGAATTTACATTCTATTTATCAATCTTTTTCTGTACAGCTACCAATCAGCTGTACCTTCCCATCCTATCACCCTTACTCACCTCAACAGGAAACATGCACTCATGTCCTCAAGGAAAGCACTTTTGCAAAGTCAATGCCATTCTGTCAGTAAAATCCTGGGTCTCCAGAGATTTGTTTGATTTCTTCTATTTTTTTTTTTGGTGGGTGGGGTTTGAGAGGCTTTTGGTAACAAATTAAATTTCTTTCATTGACCTAAGACTATTCAACTTTTCTATTTCTTTTTCCAATTTTTATAAGTTATATCTTTCAAGGAATCTATCCATTTCACAAAGTTGTCACACTGGTTAGCTCCAAATTGTTTATTGTGTTCTCTTATTCCTTTATTGTGCAAGTTCTATGGTAATAAATCCTGTGATTAAACATTGATTATTGATATGGTTGATTTATTTTCTCTTTTTTTCATAATATTCTAGCTGCAAGTTTGTGAATTTTGATTTTTGAAAAACCACATGTTTATTTAGTTAACTTTCTCCATTTTCTATTCTTTTCAATATTATTGATTTCTCTTCCTTTCTTTACTGATAGTTTACTTCTGTTTACTTTGTTCTTCCTTTTGTAGTTCTTAGAATAAAGCTTTAGTTCCTGATTTTAGATTTGTCTAATTTTAGATTTTTTTAATCTATGCATTTAAAATTGTCTTCTATTTAACAGAGCTTTAGCTACACCTATAAATTTTGATATGTTGCATTTATGTATCAGTTCAAAATATTTGATAAATTTTCTTATGATTGGGTCTTTGACCCACAAATTATTTACAAATGAGCAGTTTAATTTTGAGACAAGTGGGGTTTAACTCATTATTTTTATTTAGTTCAAATTTAATTCCATCAATCTAAAAGAATATACCTTATATTACTGAATTTTTTAAAAAACTTAACTACCTTGATGGCTGTGGTGGCTCATGCCTATAATCTCAGAGACTCAGGAAACTGAAGCATGCAGAACACAAATTTGTGGCCAGTCTTGGCAACATAGTGAGACTCTGTTTCAAAATTTAAAAATAGCAATAATGATAATTAGGGCTGTGCATGTAGCTCAGTTGTAGAATACTCCTGGGCTCAATCCCCACTAAATTAAAAAAAATTAACTTCCTAATTCAGAATATGGTGTCCTGTATTGAGAAGAATGTGTATTTTTCCATTGATGGATAAAATGATCTATAAATATAATTAATGTGGTTTGTAGTATTATTGAAATTATCTATGATCTTATTGACTTATCTAATTGCTCTATTACTGACAGTTAAAGATCTGTAAGAAAATTTTATCCCTTTAATTGCCAATTTTGATTTACATATGTTGAGGCTCTGTTATTAAGTTCATTGACATTTATAATTTTTATTTATTATCAATTAATTATTTATCTTGTCATTTTTATATAATATGTTTATATTATGTGTTTTGTGATAGTATTCTTTTTTTGTGGTCTAGTTTACTTAATAGTAGCATAGCCACTGCAGGCTTCTTATGCATACTATTTATTTCATGCCATTTCCCTATTCATTTGCTTTAATCTTATTTGTGTCTTTGCATTTTTTTATTTGTTCTGATTAATTATACCTGACAGTAGAATGCATATTGACACTTCATACATAAATGGAGTATAACTTCTCATTCTTCTGATTCTACATGTTGTAGAATCAACTGGTTGTGTAATCATATATGTACATAGGGTAATGACGTCCGATCCATTTTACTCTGTCCTACCCTCATGCCTCTCCCTTCCTTCACTCCCCCTGCCTAATCCAAAGTACCTCTATCTTTCCCTAGCCCCTCCCTTATTGTGAATATCATGCTAAGTGAAATATGCAAATCCAAAAAAAAAAAGGACAAATGTTTTCTCTGATATGTGTCTTTGCATTTGAAGTGTACTTTTTGTAGCAACATTTGTTCAGTCTTGTTTTATTCACTTTGTCTACTGCTATCTTTTAATGAGAATATGAGATTCAATGATATTTCATGTCATAATTAATAAAATTGGATTTAGATCTACCACTTTCTTATTTGTTTTGTCTCCTGTGTTTGTTTTTTTTCCTGTATTCTCCCCTTCCTGGTATTTTGAATATTTTTACTACTCCACTTTAATTTATTACTTGGCTTTTTAGTACTCTGTGTATATGTCACCATGTGTTTTCTTTGTTTCAGTTTGAGAATTTCACTTATGATAATTTTTTACTGTCTGCTTAGATTTATCTTATATATTTCTATGGAAAATATCTTTTAGGGACATACACTCTCAGTTTTATGTCCTCTGAAAATTTCTTTATATAACTTTCATTGCTGAAGGATATTTCACTCGAAAAATAATTGTGGCCTGGGCTGAGGGCGTAGCCCAATGGTAGAACACTTGCCTCTCATGCACAATAGGTAAATAAACACAAAAAATTATGGATTGATAGGATTTTTTTTAGTACTTCAAAGATGTTGTCATTTGGCTTTGATGGTTTCTGATAAGAAACCAATGGTTACACAAACATTATTTTTCCATGATATATTCTTTTTTTCTAAATATTTTCAAAACTTTTCTCTGTATTTGAATATTAGTAATTTGTCTGTGTTTTCTGATTTTAACTTCATTGATGTTCAACAAATAGTTTGAATCTTTAAATGTTTGTCTTTCATGAAAGTTGATAAGTGTTTAACTATTTTATTTTGAATTTTTTTGTTTCAACCTCTCCCATCCTTTCTTAGAATATGCATTTATTAGGCCATAGATATCAGCCTAATAGGTATCAGAAGCAGTTCACTATTTTTTGTCTTTTATTTTTATTTCCACTATTATATACATTTTGCTTTTGGGTCTGTCCAGTGAATAGTTTTATTTCAGATGTTGTACTTTTGGCTCTAAAATTTTCATTTAGATTTTTACTGTTTCTTTTTCCTATTGAGTTTTTTTTGTTTTGTATTGTTTTTATTTTCTAATTTATTTAAAATATATAAGATTTCTTGTATGTTTTAACTAATTCTTGAAATATAATTAAGAGAGTTGCTTTGAAATCTTTGAAACAAAGCTGGGTGAGGTGGTGAACACCTGTAATCCAAGAACTTTGGGAGGCTGAGACAGGAGAATCGTGAGTTCAAGGCCAGCCTCAGCAACAGCAGCAAGGTGTTAAGCAACTCAATGAAACCCTGTCTCTACATAAAACACAAAATAGGGCTGGGGATGTGGCTCAGTCGTCGAGTACTCCTGAGTTTAATCTCTGGTACCAAAAAAAAAAAAATCTTGGAAAAATCTGGTATCTTCTTGGTGTTGGCAATTTTTGCTTTTATTCACTTGTTTATTTTATTCACTTGTTTTATTTTGAATGGCATTACATTTTCTTGTTTCTTTGTATGTCAAGTAGTTTTGGATTGTATTTTAAACTCTGTAACCTATTTTAGTCTTCTGTAGAATGTTGATTTTTTTGAATTAGCAAGAAATCTACAAGTGAAATTTGAAATCTAAGTGTAGCCTTTTTGTCCATAGGTCACAGTTCAAATTTCAGTTCAGTTCATTAAATCATTGCTATGCTAATATGCTTCTTTATTACTATTGTAGCTATGTATAAATTGAGATTTAGGTTAAGACTTGTGCAGGAGATACAAAACTAAATTTATTTTATGTGTTTGCTACATTTTTTTCAATGCGGAAGATAAAACCCAGGGCCTCATGTATGCTAGGCAAATATTCTATCACTGAGCTGTGTCTCTCTCCAGTTCTGCTAATTGGGTTTGAATCTGTCTATACACATGTATCTCAGGGATTAGGCTAAGTTTGGTATTATAGGTTCAAACTTCATTTCATTTCTCTAGGCCTGAGCTATGTTGGTTTGGGTCTGTTTCATGCATGTTCAGGGTTTAGATTAAGGATTGCAAACTATATTTTTTCCATATGTATACGGCAGATTGATTAGGTTGAGAGTAAATATGTTTTTGCTTTAGATTGAATTATAGTCAATATGCATGCAGAGTCATAGTAGTTTCAGTCATGAAAATGGCAAGAGTTTCCAAAGGAAGTCAATAAAATACTTTAGAAAAAGTTAGAAACAAGAGATAAATTTGAGAGGGAACATAGTCTAATGTTTAATGGCGTATGTCTTGGAATTAGAATAAATGAGTCAAGTCCAAAATCTTCTACTATCTAGCTCTGAATCCTTATGGAAATTTTTCAATCTATCTGAGCCTCAGTTTAATCAACTGCATTGGGATGAATGATTCATTCTTTCCTCATAAGATGCTCATAATACTTATAATTGTGCAAATTTCTTAGCATTCAATTTCTTAGCATTGTTAAACTTCACAACAGCCTAAAAAGATTATTCAGATATTATTAATTTCATTTTGTATAAGTAAATTGGGCCATAAATAGTTTAAGTGATTGATATACATGTGTGTGTGTGTGTGTGTGTGTGTGTGTGAGAGAGAGAGAGAGAGAGAGAGAGAGAAGAGAGAGAAAGAGAGAGAGAGAGAGAGAGAAAGTAAGCCAAGGAGCTGAGATCACCAGGGTCTTTGGACATCAACAGTGAGTGGTGTGTCCTCTTTTTTTACCATAACCTATTGATGCATATATTAATCAAGGAAGCTTTTAGAAGCATTTACAGAAACAGCACCTTGGTTTTGGAGAGGTGCAGAGATTAAGTGAATATTCATCTTCTGAGGAACCAATAGTTAACTATACATTACATTGACGTGTGGTTCCTGTTTATCTGGGTAGAGATGTTATATTGTATGCAAATACAAATATGTAATGACAAACCCCACAATTATGTACAACTACACTACACCAATAAAAATTGTGGAAAAATGATAAGGGTTTGTGTGTGTGTGTATGTGTGTGTGCGCGCGCGCACGCATGTGTAGGTTGGGGATTTATTTTGAGTAGTAAAGAGGATTTTTGAATTATGAGGCATAATCATTTCTAGAGGAGTGAGGTTGAAGTAGAGATGACATGCAAAAGTAACAGAAAATAAGGAATAAGATAACTTGTTAAGGACAATTAGAACATTCCTTTGATTCCTTTGCATAGTTCACAGCTGATTACAATTTTGGATAAGCATGCTTTCACAGGTGTTTATGGCAGAAATTAGTTTTCATTAGTTTTCAAGATATCAATCAAGAGTTGCTCTCTGAGTTGTTCAAACATAATGCAGGCCTCTCCCCAACTGCACAGGAGGAATCTTTGGGCTTTGGATGACATCAAAGGAGGGAAACCTAGGACCTTCTTTGCGTAACTAATTGTGCTCCAGAATTTTGCCTCCTGAAACACCCAAATTTTGCCCAAACAATCTAAAATCTTGGGGGTTTTTTTGTTTGTTTGTTTTATCAACCACTTTATTTCTTTTTAGTGTAGCTTAATGATGCTCCATTGTCCCTTCCTTAGAAACATTTTTGACCTTTACTAGGCTGCAAGTTTTCCATGTCTTCCTCTCACTTCACATAGTTTACACTAGTCTAATAAGCTGCTGAAATCCTTTTTCACTTTATGAATTGCTTCCTGACATATTCTTCTTTATTCATCCATGGCACTTCTCCAATTTAACTGTAATAGGATAGTAAAAAATAAGTTATATTATCCAAAGATAATTGCATCCTTCAGCCTCTAGATACTAAGTTCTTCTCTTCCTATGAGAAATGTTTAAAAGAATGAACAAAGGAAGGAAGAAAAAGTAATCCTCAGCCTCAAATCTCAGAGAATAGGAAACTATTCACATAATTCATCTCCAAATGTCCTCTAACAGAAAGCAGAAATAAATTATAGGTGGGATGACTACACATATCCCATAACACCCCACACATTCTGACTTGTCTTCACACCCCATCAGTTAGCAGTCCCTTGTTTCCTCCAATGTGTCTAGTTTTGTTCACCCATAGACAAAGAGGGTTTCTTCATGCACAAATCAGGTTGTATGTCATAAGAAATAGACAAAAACTATCTAAAAGTCGAACTGTGTCTAGGCTCTGACAGGACTAGTCTTGAGACAAACATCTAAGAAAACATGTACAGAACCAATAACACACACTCATATGTAAACATAATCACATCCTCGTGTGCATAGGACATTAGGCAGCCAGAATTTAGAACCCAAACCCAAAGAATGCATTGAGGCATTTCCACTTAAAAGAATATGTATGTGTCTTAGGATAGCTAACTGAGAAAAACAGGGATTTGGTTGCCAATGAAGTTGATGTAGTGCAGTGGAAGGGAGAAGGACTCTGGAATAAAGTGCACCTGGATTAAAAACTTATTACTTAAAAGGGGGGTGCCACGTGGGTCCACTCAACAAGTTGGGGGTCCAGAGAGATGGAAAGGGGTCCCTGGGGAAGGCGATCCTTCCTGGATGATGGCGATCCGAGGGGCCACTCTCCCCAGGCCCCTGAGTGTAGGTAAAAATCTGCTCTGCCGGAGTGAGACGCAGAAACACCCTGAGCGAGAAGCAGAAAACACCGTTTATTCCAGAAAGTGTAGAAACTTAAATACACTCTTGGACCAATCAGGTCCAAAGTTCACAAACAAAGGGGTGCTCTCTGGCAAGAGCACAGTCTATTAGCATAGAATGGGGAAAGGATGGAAGGGAGGGGTGAAGGTATGGAGATGCTCCTACAAAAACCCACTCCTACTACTTATTGACTATAATATAACTTAACCAAGCTTCACTTTGTCTATAAAATTAGGCTAATAAAATTAAGATAAAGTATGGAGCTTTGAGGAGTTGAAGTGATTAAGTATGAAATATATACATGATAGTAATGACTGCTGCTATTTTTTGAATGCTTAGTATGCACTAGGCACTAGCATAAGTACTTCATCTAAACACATTGAATCTTCATAAGAATACAAGTACTCAACTCATTGTCACCATTTTACAGGTGATGAACATGAGGGTCCAACTGAGGAGACAGGAATGATGAAATTTTGATTTGACAACAACAGTCTAGTTTCAGAGTCATCATGATTAAGATTCTAGTAAGAACCTCAATCACTACTCTCAGCAACAGTTCCCTGGTAAGCAGGCAAAAGACATTTTAAATATGGGAGAAAAAAACAGCAAATTGCAATAAAGTGAAAATTTTATGGAAATGGTAGTACTTCTATTTGAAACAGCCTATATAGATATTTACCTATAAAACTGTAAGTCAGACTTTCATATGCCTTACATATGAGAAATATACATGTGCATCTGTACATATTTATCTTCCTCCTCCTTCTCCTCCTTCTCCTTCTTTTCCAGTACTGTTGATTGAACAAAGAGCCTTGTTCATGCCGGGCAAGCACTCTAACACTGAACTACATCCTCAGTCATTTTTATTAAAGTTTATTTTCAGACATGTTGCTCAGTCTGATCTCAAACTTGGGATCCTCCTGTCTCAGCCTCTTGACTAGCTGGGATTATAGGTGGGAGACACTGGGTCCAGCTATATATTAACATTTTACATTCATTTTTATAGTACTTTCATTTCAGCACATCTCCCCTTCCCAACTCCTGAAAAGTTCAATAACATGACATAGGGACTCGTATCACAGACTTGTATCACACTGTTGCTAATACTAGTTTAATTTCAGATCAGTATAAAATGTTGCAAATAAGTTTTCCTCCCAGTATTCGAAACTAGATGAACAGATTAGCAGTCTTTGGACTTTGTAGAAAGGACATCTTCCTGATGTTCACTCAGCTGGCCCCACCCTGACCAGGGAACCACAGGCCAAATCAGTCACCACTTAGGCACCTGTACTCTATGCTATTTTCTTACTCTGAAATCCAAGATAGAAGATGACTTCCTATATTTCTTAGTTTTACCAAGGAAGAAATGGACTTATTTCTTTTCTTTAACTCAAATCCCAAGAAAATTCAGTAGTATATGTACATTTATTTTTATTTGCAAATCCAAACTGCATCCCCAATTCTTGCATATTTTTATTATCACTTCTCTGCTCTTGTTTTTGACATCTCCTTTCTCTCTCTTTTCCACCAAGATTCATCTCTATTCTTAAATAGAGGCTGCTTTGAGCATGGAAATTTTCAAGTTCTTTTCCTATTGTCCAGGATCCATTCCTACCAAAAATACATATAGGCTGACTGGTCTACATAATGAAATTGTTCTTTTTGTTTTTAATTGTCTGTGCTTTTCAAGGCACTGTCACATATATCACCATAATCAACCTGACAAAATCCAATTGATGTCAAAGGAGTTGCAAAAACTTCCTTTATTGTTTAAGTAAAGGTTTAGTCTTCATATACTCACAGATTGGTTCGGTTTCTAGCATCATTTCAATTATCAATGAATTAATATGAATGGTTCATGTTGTAGAAACTTCCCAGAAATTTGTTAGTGTTCAAGTAATATTAAACTCCTATCTTCTATTTTTCTGCTTTTCCAGTACATTATATGAAAAGAATTTAATCAAATATATCTCAAATATGGAAAAATCCTGCTGCTAAGTCTTAATACTTTGAAAATTTAATAGATAATTTTTTCTTTGATATGCTAATAAAATAGCTAAATTATGTGCTATTATTAAGGAATCCTTGCTTGATGGGTTTGTTCATACTTTGTCACTGAAAAATAACAATTGAAAAGTTAGGCAATCTATAATTAGAAAGCAGCCAAGTATGTCTATGGTCTTGAATTCTTACACAGCTGATAACCACAGGTCAAAGACCAGACATGTGTATCCTACCATCTGCCTGAATCATGATTTCCTGCATAATCTCTTTTTGCTTACTTTAATTAGCAAGGTATTTATTGCTTGTCTTTAAAGTGCATTTAAATGCAAGAGAAAGAGACCCACAAAAAAATCAGGAATTCATTTTCTAAGAGTAAAATGTATGAAAGTCATTAAATGAAAGATAGAAAATCTTTCACTATACTATTGACTACAGTAAAAATTATTCCAGTCTGAAATCTCCAGTGTAGACAGGAGCACACTTTATTAAAGCAACATAACAAAGTAACTAGGAACATGCGCTTTGAAGAGATAGAGCTTAGGTTATATTGTCAACAATGCCTCTTACTAGCTGAGGGAGTTTGAACACGTTACCTGTGAAATGAAGACAATATTTAAATTTACCATGGTTGTTATGAGCATTGAATAAAATGATGACAGTAATGAGTTTTACACAGTGTCAGCACATAGTAAGCACTCAGTAAATGTTAGATATTTTTAAAGTTAACAGAGGATGAGGTGGCAGAACTATTTCAGGATGTCATCTGTTGTTTCCACAATGTTGGATTTGAATTAAAACAGAAATATAAAATGACAAATGCCCACCATGAGATGAGGTATAGATGTACTCACATCCATTGATATTCTTTTCATCTCAGAAAAGAATTGTGTATGTTGAAATGCTTGATAAAAACAGCAAGAACACCAAGATCTTTTCAAACAATTCAGTTCTTCTTAGGTATTTTCCCCTCATCTAAAGAGGCAGATCTCAAAAAGGCTTATTTATTTTAATCGGAGAAAGATATTCTGTGAACTTTCATTTGTAACTGAAGAATGGTTTGTGTTAATAAGTACCAATGGGTTCCTGAGACTAGCTATTACATAAAAATAAATCTAAACATTTTTTCCTGTTTGGCTCACTTCAAAGTGCTAGATATGTAACACAAGGTTTAAGCAAAGTTTATACATGAAACATTTACCAATTATTTATTGAGAACTTATTAAGTACCAAATTCTGGTTGCCTAATAATAGGTAATTTTCAAAAATATCAAATCACAAGAAGGCAAGGAATAATTAATTCATAATCCTATATGCCGGGAATTTCTTTAAATATCATTATATTATATATGTGCTCAATATTTCATCTCTTCTCTTCTATGAAAGAAATGACTATTCAACCCACTGAGATGGAAAGTACAAAGACTTTAGTCAAAACCTAGTTTCAAAATAAGTGTTAATAATACCTGTGTGTCTTTGAAAAATCTTAGTTTATTTGATCCTTAGTTTCTCATATGTAAAATAGAGGAAATAACACTAAATTTATTTTGGTGGCCATGAAGAGTGAGTAATAATAATTGGCTAGTACCAATTTTACCTTCAATATTAGTTTAATTTGACCACATACGCAGTGCTGCCATCTTTCATGGCACTGAAATCACACCACACTTCTACATTAACCTCTTACTCTTTTTGCTTAATACTTATGGCTTATACAAGTCTAGAAGTGCAGGGCATTTCAGAGTTCTTGCTTGTGTGTACCAGAACAGATGCAAGGCCAAACTAGATAACTCTTCTGGGAGAACTGAGGACATAAATAATCTCACTCAAGGAAAATGTATTAGATAACCATGTTGTGCTGTTGAGCTGGGCTTAGGGATACAAATGTGTCCTCATAGAACTCAAACACCCAAGACTATAAAAGGTATGTGTGCTAATATGTAGGAAACATAGAGTGCTACCAAAGTTTAGAGGGGACACTCCAGACTTCTTTTGAGCTTATGCAAGAGGTGAGATGGAAATCTTGCTCAAAGAGAATGATAACAATAATAGTATTTGACTACTACCATCTATTGAGTGCTTGTCATAATCAATTATAACTATTTTCTAAAACTTAACTTTTATTCTGCACAATATCTTAGTGCAGAGGATTCCATTATATCTCATTTCATGATGAAGATACTGATGTAGAAAAATCAAGTGATTTAAATAATGACATAATTAGTAAGTGGAACACTGAGATTTGATTCTAAATGGAAATTTTAGTTACAGGGGGAATTCTTGGAAGAAAGATGGAGCAAGGGCTTGAAGACAGAGAGAATTCCAAGCATAAAGGCCTGGAGACAGAGAGCATACAACACAAAACAAAAAAGCACAAAACAAAATAAATGTTCATGATGTGGCCAGAATTAAGAGTGAGATTAATGAAATAGAGAAGAAATCACAGAGGGAGGGAAAAAAAACCAAACAGATAGCCAAGAACCAAGGAAATGATGCAAAGAAGCTTCCCCACTTTATCTTGATGGTCATGGAAAGTTGGTGAAGGACTTAAGTGCTCTTCAGAACCAACTTGAACTACAGAAGAAATACTCTGGCTAGATATAAAGAAAAGATTGAAGGAAAGCTTTCTGGAGTTAAAGAGAACAATTAGAATTTTTGGTGAGAATTTGGGGGAGAGATAATGACAGCCTGGATCAGGATAGAAACAGAAGGGATGAGAGAAGTAGATGGGGTAGATGACTATTTTAGGTATTTGAGTCAACAGCAGATGGTGAGTAATTGAATTGGGAAAATTCAATTAGAAAGTAGTAAAAAATATCACCCAGCTTTCCAAACTGAAAAATCAGGTGGATAGAGTTTTCATTTGCTATAAAAGAAAATGATAAAGAACAGATTTTAAAAAAATTTAGTTATCTAATCACACAATTATCTGTGCACCACTCCAAGTTGGTTTTACATAGTTTTTTTCAGAGGCAAATTGCCTGAAAGGTTCAATCTTTTCATAAAGTGTCAGCATAAAGAATTTTCTCATTAACATTGCTTTTATAAGAGAAATTGCATTATTATAGCTTTCCCCACATTATTGTTGCTGTATATTATGTGGATGTTTTGAAACATATTCAAGGAAAATTGCAGGTTAAAAGCCATGTTTGGTGTGTTGACTCTAATTATGGGAAGAATATATATCCTGAATGTCAATGGGGAACACTGAAGCATTATACCTGGCAGTACATGACCCTCTAAACATCTTTGCACCTGCATTAGTTTTCTATAACCATCACAACAGATATATTGGACTGGGTGGTTTAAAGAGCAAAAAATTATTTTATCACAGTTGTAGAAGCCACAAGTCTGAGATAGAGGAATTGAAATAGTAGGTGTGTTCCTTTGAGGGCTATGAGAGAAGAATTTGCTCCAGGTCTATCTTTTTGGTTTTTAGGTGGCCATCTTCTCTCTGTTTCTTCACATGGTCTTACCTCTATACAAGTCTATAACCAAATTTCCTTTCTCAGAATGTCATCAGTCATATTAGAATAGGTTAATGGTCTCATTTTAATTGAGTTACATCTATAAAAACCCTGTCTCCAAAGAGGGTCATATTCTGAGGACTTTACCATATGATTTGGGATGGGAGTTGTGGAGAGACACAATTTAGCCCAAAACAATATCTTCACTAAAATGCCCTGAACCAGGACTTGATATGAAGAAGTCAATCAAGAAGGCAGAGGCATAAGGAATTTGTCCCAAAGATTTCAGAGATGGCTATCACAACACCTTGGAAGCCAGTAACAACTGCCATTTTCCAGGATTCAATGCCTTTGGTTGTGACAGTGCCAACCACGTAGCCCAGTGTCAACCTGTTGAAGAAGTATGCTTACCCACAGTTCATCTTGCTAGTTCTTGCTGCTTAGCCTTCCTTTGTTTCTGTCCATTTTTTTAGTCTAGTTCTCCAGCTTCTTCAGGATTCTGTGAGGCACTCAATCAATTAATTTCTCTGATCAGTCAGTCAGATATGGTTCTCAAATTTCTCACCAAGAACCCTAACAACTAAAGAAAGAACCCAGGGATTCCTAGAAATTCTTTCACATTTGAATTAAGCCTTACAGTATTTTATGATACGGGAGAAAGGACAAACTGCAGAGCAGTTGGATCTGGGTTTAAGTCTTGGCTCCATTATTTTTCAGACTCATTGGCAAGTTTCTGAAACTTTCTGAGAATTGTTTTTTCATAAATGAGCTTGAAATCATAACATATAATATCAAACATTTATTGGGGACTCATTCTAGACCTTTATCTAGCATTGCATATATTATGCTATTTGCTTTTCATAACAACTCTTTAATATAAATAGCTTTATTAATATCAATTTAAAAGATGAAGCAAATGATGCTGCATATCAATGACTCTCAAATTCTTCTTCCAAACCTAAGACTTAGCTCTGAGCTCCATATTCAACTGCCTGTTTGACATAATTTGAATTTGATGTGATGCAAAATAAACTTTTGCACTCTACTTCTTTCCATCAACTGAATTCCCTCCAAATTAACTAATCAAATAATAATGATATCCAAGTTTCTCAAACCTTAAATCTTAACTGTTGACATCCCCTATTTCTTCATCTTCCCACTTCCAATAAATAGCCATGCCTGATTACTTAACATCTGTACTAGTTTTCCATTGCTACTGTATCAAATCACCACAAATTTAGCAGCTTAAAATAACACCCATTTATTATCTCACCATGCTGTAGAGGTTAAAAGTCTGGGTACAGCACAGTTTAGTTGATTCTTAGCTTAGAATCTCATCAGACCTAAGTCAAGATGTTGGCAAGAAGTGTTTCCTTCTGGAGGCTCTAAGGATAAATCCTTTGTCAAGCTCATTAAAATTATTGGCTGGGTTCAGTTAGCTGTCAGTTAGGAGTGGCCTTTGCTCCTAGACACTGAAAGCATTCTTTCCCATGCTTTCCACTGACTCCTCCAGAAAGAGACTCCGGTCCCTCTTGTACTTTGAATCTTTCTCTCTGCTTCCAGCTGGAGACAAGTCTCTGCTTTGAAGGGCTTAATATGATTAGATGGATCCCACCTAGATAATATGGATAATTCAGCATTCTCTTCCTATCTTAAAGCCAGATGAGCAACAACCTTAATTACATCTAAAAATATCACTTTGCATGTAATATAATGTATTTATAGGTTTGAGATTAAATCAAGAACTTTCTGGGGAGGATATTATTCTGCTTACCACAATAAACAAACACATGTATTAGATAGAAATTACAGCAATGTTATATATTGGTTGACAGCATAGGCTGTGGAGCTGGACTGTCTGGATTCTTCCACCTATTATTTGACACCTTGGGCTCGTCATTTATGACTTTCTATGTTTTGGTTTCTTTGCCTACAAACTGCAGGTAATAAGAATATCTGCCTCAGGATTCTTGAGAAAATGACAGAATCTGCCATACTTAACATTTTAGAACAATGTCTGGTCACAGTAAATACTGTGTTGAATATTATCTAATTACAATTCATACTATTAAGAGAAAAGAATGCTATAAGAAATAGGTAAAGGCAAATTTTCTGATGAATGATCAACAACAAGCTCTTCAAGCTCAGTAGTGAAATAAGAAAAAGAGATAACTAAAAGCAAGTTATGAGGATGCAGTGGAATAGTGAATGGAGCATCCCAGGCAGAGTTCTGGATGAATGAAGACTCCAGGATGAGAAAATGCTGATGCACCCATGAATACAAGTGGGTCACTGTGGTTGCAGCCTGGTGAGATGGGGGTAGAGTGAGGCACAGAAGGACTAGAGAAGAGAAGGGATTTCAGATCCCACAAATCCTGTGGTTAGAATGAAGATCTTGGCTGTCAGAACAATGGAAGCTGTGGAGTGAGAAGGCATGCCTAACACAGAGGATCACTCTGGCTGCTGCTACTGGAAAGAGATTAGAACAAGCAAGAATCAAGTCAGGGGAACTGGTTGGAAGTCTTTGGGGATGGTCCAGATGAAAGACTGACTTATGGAAGAGGAAATAGAATATAATTTTAAGGTTGCTTATATTATAATTTAAAGATCATGGTGGGCTGAATAATGATCCCTATTCCCACCAGAAACCATGCCTTAATCTCTATCATCTGTAAGTATGTCATGTTACATACGAAAAGGGACTTTGCAGATGCAACTAAGTTTATACACTTTCAAATAGGGAGAAAATCTTGAATTATCCAAGTGGAGTCAAAGTACTCACATCAACTCTTAAAAGGAGAGAATTTTCTCCAGCTAGAAGCAAAAGAGAATGTCAGAGAGATATGATGTAAGGAAAAGTCAAAGATTCCAAGTGTGAGAAGAATTTTCTGTTCTACTCCTGGCCATAAGATGAAAGGGAGGCCACTACAGACAGCCAGGAAGGAAATGGGAGATTCATTCTCATAGTCATAAAGAACTATATTCTGCTAACAATCTGAATGGGCTTGGAAAAAGATTCTTCCCAACGCCTTCCAAAAAGAACCTAGCTGGACAATACTTTGATTTTGGCTTTGTAAAACAAGTAACAGAAAAAACAGCTGAGCCAGTCTGGATTTTATGAGAAATTGGTGATTTTTTTAAAGTCTTTTATTCTTTAATTCATTCACTCTCTTTTCTTTTGAGTACTGGAGATTCAATCCAAGAGTACTCTACCACTGAACAACATTTCTAGTCCTTTTTATTTTGAGACAGATTCTTGTTAAGTTGCTGAGGCTGACCTTGAACTTGCAATCCTCCTGCCTCAGCCTCCTGAGTTGCTGGGATTATAGACATGCATCACCACACTCAGCTCATTTACTTTTTTAAGCAACTAAATTTGTGGTGATTTGTTATGGCAGCAATAGGAAACGAATGCATTTACATAGTGATGTCATTTTCCCTCATAGACTGTCAGTTGTCTAAGAACAGGGAGCTTATCTGTTTAGTTCACTATTCTATCCCAAGCCTTAGCCTAATGCTGGCATATGATATATGCTCAGCTAGTATTTTGTTGCAGAAAGGAGGCAGTGAAGGTTTGAATAATTTGCCTAGTGTCACACAATTACTAAGTATTCAAACTGAGCCTTGAGCTCATGTCAGAATACCATACATAATATGTCATTCTTTTGAACATTAAGAAAGCACATATAATATCTCTGGCACATGGCAGACATTCATTCAGTAGCTATTACATCTTTTATTTCCTCTTAATCATCCTGACCCCTGTTCAGACTCTCCTTTTTGTACTCTTGATAATACTAATATCCTAATGGGATTCAAGAATCAAAACACTCTTTTCCAATCCATTTCCTGCCGAATTAATATTCTAACATAACACATACATTAAATGTTATGATGTCTTTGAAATCACAGAGCCAATGGTAAAGCTCATGTATTGTTATTATTACCGTCATTCCCACTTTCTTACCACATTATATCTAAACTGCTGAGCTGAGCTTCCAAGGCACCAATCTCAGGACTGTTTCTCCCCTTTCCTCAGTACCTATGCACTATGCAAACCAAACCATTTTCTTAACCATTTTCTTAAGGGGAAGCACCCTTACTGTTACTGGGAGTCTTGGGCCATACCTTTTCTGGCTTTCCTATCATATATTATCATACTCTAGCTTAACAGAGCAGCCTTTCTTAACAGTGATATCCCTCATTGATCTCATTCTGTGGATTCCTACAGCACCCAGACCTGGGTCCATGCTCCTTTGCATTTATTTATTTATTTAGACTGTTCCACAAATCTAACTATATGCCTTTGGTATGATCAGTATTATTCTGGAAGGCTTTTAGCTGGGGTTTGTGTGTGTGTGTGTGTGTGTGTGTGTGTGTGTGTGTGTGGTCTCTTTAGCTTTGCAGTAAACCCCTGAGAGATTAAGTAGTCAGACTGGAATCAAAAAGGCTGGATTAAATATGGGCTGTCACTTACTAGCATTCAAACTTTGCCAATTTCCTTAATTTCTCTAACACTTAATCTCCTTTTCTACAAAATAATATATAATATACAATATATTATAACATCATTTAAGTTTATCATTACAATTTATCATATTATATTTTATATTATAATGTAGTAGATTTTACATATAGCATATAATATATAATGGTAAATAATATTTTACTTCATTGAATCTTTATGGGAAATAAAAAAAGGTAATTTATGTAAAGTTCACAAAGTACTCTCTGTCATATAAGTAATCAATAAACATTGTCTACTGCTACTTCATACTTCTATGACTGTTCTGAATCTTTTACAATATCTAATACTGTGCTGAGCATATAGTACGTATTGACTAATACTGTTGCATGAATAATTTTTGAAAATAAGCTACATTTAATACCTAATCTATCAGAGGATAATCAGAAAACCAGTTCAACCAGGAAATAATTTGGGAAGTGAAAATAACTAAAAATCCTTTCATTATGTAGAGATCAAAATGTATAAGAACAGAAGGTCACAATCATTATATAATTTTATTTGGCTTTGTGAGAAAGTTTAACTATTAATTTTGTGGTTAGTAAAAATGAAATTCCAGCGGTACAGGAGAGAAAGAGCATCACCTCTATCTACCCTCACTCTCCTCACTGCTCAGCGGTTTCTCCTATAGAAGTTTTCTTGTCTGGTCTTCCCTAAATTTTCTGTGTAGGTTGGTTTTCCAATCAACCAACACAACTTGAGAATGAATCTAATACCAACTACCTTGCAGAAGCGTTCTAAAATTCATAAAGCACACAATAATTTGATCCCATGTTAATCTGGAAATAGCATGATTTTATAGTAAGGGAAGTAAAAGAGCAGATATTTATCACAGTAATTTCAAGGTAAATCAGATTAAATCTCTTAAGTTTTTTAAGTTTCAAATGCATTCTTAACTAAAGATTATAATAGAATGTGCCCTTTTCTAAATCCATTTAAATGACTGCATTGTTCAAACAGGAAGTTACCTTTTAAAAATGTTTAAAAAATAAGTATGTGCATTTATAGTCATTCATTTCAGAGTCTGCTAAATTTAAAGTATGTTCTTTGGCAATCAGAAAAGCTGATGAATAAATTGGAAAAAAATAATTACAAAAAAGTCAATGAATAAGCAATCACCAGAGGATGGATTACAAAAAAAAATAGATCAGAAAGTAGTGCACAGAGGCTGTACCTATATGGCCAGGATGAGCCTCTCGGTGTCATTGTCCAGCACTTGCCCTCTGAGTAAGAACGTCCTAGTGATCTTCTCCCATCCTCCTTGTCCACCTTCAACTTAAACCCTATGTAGAATAAGAAAGACTTCAGTGGCTTTCATTTTCTGCCTCATATTTGTACCTCATCTTGCTCCACTTTACTCTGGATTCCTGCCTTGCCTCTCAATCTTCCATGATTAGTGTGAGTGTCAGTCTGGAAATTTACATGTATAAGAAATGTGCCTTTATTTTTCTATGTCTAAGCTTTAGTTTAATTTATAATTCAACTTTAAGTTCTCCCAAAGCAACTTGAAGTCTCCCCAAACTCTTTCTCCAGGGTCATCTCTATGCTACCAAGTACTGACAAAGAAATGGGGCATAGGCATGGTTGGTCTTTAGGACTCGTTCTGCAATTAAACTCTCTGTGTATCAGAGGAACTTTACGTAACTTCTGGGCTAGCTGAGAATACAAAAACTGTTAACCTTTATCATTTACATGTCACCATTGGGTACATAGGAGACATCATGCACCTGTTCATACCTAGCACTTGGAAACTCTTGTCAATTGCTTTAGACCACTCAGCTTAAGCTTAGACTGTGCTGTGTTCAGAAGCCAACAATGGTGTGGTATATATCCTTATCACACTTGGAATCTCTGACATTTTACACCACATTTCTCTGACATTCTCTCCTGCTTCTAGCTGGAGACAGTTTTCTACTTTCAAGTGCTCATGTGATTAGTTTGGCTCCATCTGAATAATGCAGGATGCTCTTCCTATTTGAAAGTCCTAAACCTTAATTTTATCTTCAAAGTCTTTTTCTCCATATAACAAAACATATTTATATGTTCCAGAAATTAGCATATGGACATAGGGAGAAGAGGTCAAATCTTCAATATATATCTTTATATATATATATATATATATATATTTTAATAGATGGACACAATGTCTTTATTTTATTGGTTTGTATGTGGTGCTGAGGATCAAACCCAGGGCCTCACGCATGCGAGGCAAGTGCTCTACCGCTGAGCTACAATCCCAGCCCCAATATATATCTTAAATATGTCCAGTTCTCTTTATCTGCATTGCCCCAAGGCAGTTGTTTATTTGAATATTTTTCAGGAACTTCTACTCATTTTTCCTACTTTGGTTCTTGTTTCTCTCTAATTCCTACCCAGAGCAGCTAGAGTAATCGTTTAAGATGAGATGTAGATAGTAACATAGGCACGGTGGTACATGCCTGTACTCCCAGTAGCTCCATAGGTTGAGGAAGGAGGATTGCAAGTTCAAAACCAGCTTCAGAAATTTAGTGGGATCCTAAGAAACTTAGTGAGATCTTGTCTCAAAATTTAAAAATTTCAAAGTTCTGGGAATATGGCTTGGTGGTTAAGCACTCCTAAGTTCCATCCCCAGTACCTACCTCCCTCCATTTCATGGTGTTATGAACGTTAACACCTATTTGTAGTTCCTTGGATGTACCAGTATTTTCTCAGCTGAGGGTCTTTGCGCTTAGCTGAGAATTCTATGCTAGGAGCTTTCTACAGTGCTCTACCTTTTTCTACAATGATTCTTAGAAAAGAGAAACAGACTAGTTTTAAAAAAAAAATGATACCAGAAGCATTTATCTAAGGAAGTGAGTGTCATTGCTAGAATACCTAGAGATGGGTAGGAATCACAGAGTAATGTATGTGGTGACCTCTAGGACTCCTTCTGACAGATAGTATAAGAGTCCAATCCCCATGGAGAATTTGGGGAGCTTAGAAGACCTGGGTTCAAGGAACATAGGAAAAGGTTATAGAAGTAGTGATGAAATAATCAATTCTCGGGATGTTGTGTCCAAATCTAGAAATGTAGCAACAACTAAGAGCAATGATTATTTGAAATAGAAATGAGGTGTTAGAGACATAATGAAGCAATGCTTCCTATCAGTGTAGGAGTCTTCAGAGGAATGACTCGGAGTGTCCAAGTTATCATCATTCAGACCTTAAAGACACTTGCTCTTGGATACAAGAAGTGTTCAGCCTTGATACTAACCAAATTGAGTTCTCTGGGAATAATCTGTGGTTCAGACCTCAAGTGATTTACACAAAGAAGGTGTTGAGTCTAAAGAAAGTCACAAAGCAGAGAACATCTCTTCCTAATCTCCACTTCCCTAACATAATTGTGTATGTCTTAAGACTTCAGGAAAGGATGAAGATCTGCTGTCTCTGGCACAGATGGAAGATGTGTTTACTTGTTAAACACTTTTAACTAGCAAGCATAGCAGAATGGAGATTTCGAAATGGTTATCTAGCTTAAAATATCCAGATGGAACTAGATCAAATATCTAATAAATATAACAAGGTTATTAATGATGAATGAACAAGGCATTCTGAGCAGTCAAAGCATCATGGTGACAATTTTGGAAGCCCTAAACAGAGCTTAGAACTGTTTTAAGAATTCTTTGGGGACTTGGCATCAAATCAACAAAACATTTGTTTTCATAATGTTGAAACCAATGCTTTTAAAAACACTTTAATAAACACTTTGTGTTGGAATAATTTTGATTTTGAAAAATATATCACAGATAGCACAGAGTCCCCATATATCCTTCATTCACTTTCCCCTTATGCCAATTTTATAGAACCACGTACATTCATCAAAACTAAGAAATCAAAACTGGTAAATTACTATTTGCTAAACCCGAAGCTGTATTTGAGTGTCAATAGTTTTTTTTCAACTTATGCACTTTTCTGTTCCAAGACCTATATAGTCCATGGTCTTGAATTTGACCCTGAAAGACCATTGCATTTAGAAGCTGTCAAGTTGCAATCTCATCTTTTCCCTCTAGAAATCTTAAGTACAGCAGGCCCTTTTTTCTCCATTTCATAAGGTATAGTTTACAACAGTTTCTACTTGTTACCAAAAATTTTTTTAGACAAGCGATAAATTCAGTATGCTAATGGGTTTTGTCTGAGGCCTTCCAAATAACTTGTCTCCTAGTAAACTATTTTGATACTGGGAAGGTTGAATAGTGTTGTCAAGAAATACGATATAGGTCAATATTATCTTGGTAATATAGATTTAGAAATTTTTATTCTGGATTTAAACTATCATTTCTCACTCTTTGATATTCTTCCTAAAGCAATGCTTGGCACAAATTAATATATTTTCAGATTAGGGTCAGTAGAAAAAAAATCATGACTACTTTTTTTATTATTATTATGGAATGCGTCATAATTTTTTATGAGTAAATGATATTTTAAACAAATTTGGTCAGTCATGCCATTCTCAATTAGATTCAAGTTCCTCAGAGAATACTCCTTTAAAACTTTCCACTGAAGAACTCCTAATGAGAATCCAACCCAGGCTCTTGAGATTTGAGAGCTTGTCATGGAGTCTGGAAAAAAATATCTTTGAAGTCATCAGTTTTAACTTAAAAATTCATATGTTTTAATATTCTATTCCATGGTAAATTCTCATTTTTCATATAAAATTAATGTTTTAAATTCTTTACTAACCATTTAAGACTGATGTGAAGCCAGGCGCGGTGGCACACGCCTGTAATCCCAGCACTTTGGGAGGCTGAGACAGGAGAATTGCGAGTTCAAAGCCAGCCTCTGCAACGCCAAAGCACTAAGCAACTCAGTGAGACCCTGTCTCTACATAAAACACAAAATAGGGCTGGGAATGTAGCTCAGTGGTCGGGTACCCCTGAGTTCAATCCTCAGTACCAAAAAAAAAAAAAAAATCCTGATGTGTCCTGCTTTTCCTATGCCTTCATACTCCTCTCTTGGTTCCCATTGGTGATCATCACAGGGATGGATACGACAACCAGAGGACTTCTGACACACACCCATGTTAGTTAAGGTGCTCCTTAGTGTTGCCCCAACTAATCTCTTCAACCAAATATTTTCCCACAAATACTGTGATGTCTATGCATGATAAAGAAGGAAAAATTGTCAGGCTCAAGCCAGACCTTAAGTCCTCATGATTCTGGACTCTTAAATACAAGGTTCCTTCTGCCTGCAATGTCCTCCCCCTTTGTTCACTTAACCACCTCCCACATATGGTGAAGAGTTCAATGACATAGGGGTGAGGGAGACTGGCACTCTGGATCCATTCTAGGCCAACACCTTGGACATACTTTGTCACATGGTCCTGGTATTTCAAGTACTATCCCTGCCATATGTTAGCTGAATGCCTTTAAGCAAAAACCCTTGCTAAACCTTGGTTCCCAATTCCATACACCTGAGATTTATAATGGTAGCTTTCTCTTAGAATTATTATGAAAATTAAATGAGGATGCATGAAAACCAGCTAGCTAATTGACTGACCCATTGTAAGAGCTCAACTATTTTGTTTTTCTATTTTGTGACTCAATTCAAATGCCATTTGGTCTTTTTCTTTTTGTATCAGGAATTGAACCCAGGGGTGATTAACCACTCAGTCACATCCCCAGCATACCCTCACTGTTTTTTTGAAATAGAGTGTTGCTAAATTGCTGAGGTTGGCTTTAAACTCTTGTCCTCCTGCCTCAATCTCCAGAGCTTCTGGGATTACAGGTATGCACTACCATGCCCAGAGCCATTTCCTCTTTTACATGGAGGCTGTCATTTTCTTCTTTGGATTCCTTTGTGTTTATTATTATTTAAAAGTTTTACATTAAAAAGTAATACAATGAAAAAAATCACCCTTTGCTTTTAAATAATGAAAGATTATTAAACAGTGGGAACATGCTGGATGTGTTAACCATAATAGTGGGATATTTCCTTTTGGCACCTCTGTACTTTTCAAAGTTTCAATAATACATATGAAATAATTTTATAACCTAGCCATTCACATTAAACTTAAATAATCAACATGATATATGTACAAACTCCTCTTTCCTGTCACTCCTATCACTGATCCCCAGGGATATCAATTAAAATCCTTCATGGTTTCTCCCACTATATACCTCATATTTCTAAATAAGAAATGCACATCATTTAACATAGGCCTCAATTCTTTCATTCTGCATATGTCTGTCATCTTTTTATTATGGAAGATAATGGCTTCTGTCTTGCACTACATCCAATTTCACAATATTTTTCTTCCATCTCCCAATATAATTATATTACAGCATATTAATTAAATGATCATTGTTTGTTATAACTACATATACTTCATAGTGGAACTTGTAGTTTATTATGATTATTTCCTACAAATTTGGTTCCTTAGAGTTAACAACTCTTTTCTAATTCGTTTGTTTAGAGATTATGTTCCTATTACTGCTTTTCCCCAAACTCTCCCAGAAAAGAGTCAGTACAACCAATTATATCTCTATTTATTTTTATCTTGGGGATATCCTTCCACTCCTCTTGTACCCGGTAAAGTTGTAGAATATAAACTCAACATGCAAAAAATACAGCGCTTTTAGGCACTAATAACCAGAGATCTGAGAAAAAAATCATGAAAAGAATCTTATTCACAATAGCTACAAGAATGCCGAGGAATAAATTTAACCTAGGAAGTGAAAGATCTCTATACTCTTGCACAGCAAAGAAAGCAATCAGCAGAGTAAAGATACATCCTATAAAATGGGGAAAAATTATAAGCTCTTCCTCTGACAAAAGATTAAGGAACTCTAAGAAAAATCAACAATAATATCCAAATAATCCAATTAAAAATGAGCAGACTAACAATAGACTTCTTCTGAAAAGAAGAAAATCAAATTACCAACAAGTTTATAAAGCAATGCTCAACTTTATCAGTCATCAGGGAAATGCAAAGCAAAACCACAATGAGATATAATCTAGTCATCTCCCTTGGCTATCATCAAAAAGATAAAAATAAATGCAGACAAAGATATGGAGAAAAGGGAACTTTGATACACTGTTGGTGGGGATATAAGTTAGTACAGTAGTATGAAATACAGTATGGAAGTTCTTCCATAAACTAAAAACAGACCTATCATACAACCCAGCCATCCCACAACTGGGTATTTATCTAAAAGAAATGAAAACAGAATACCAAAGAGATACTTGCACACCTATGATTAAGATGTGGAATTAATCTAAATACCCATCAGAGTATGGATAAAACAATGTGGTATATATGAACAATAGGATATTATTCAGTTACTATAAAAAGCATAATCTCCTATTGTTTGCAGAAGAATGGGTAGAACTGGAGGACAATACTGTGTGTTGTTCTTCACATGTTAATGCTTACCAAAAAAAAAAAAAAGTTGTCAAATAGTGATTACTATAGGATGGGAAGGGTCAGGTGGAGAGATAGTGAGAGGTTGGATAACATGTACCAAAACACAGAAGTAATAAGTTCTAAGAACAGTAGGGAGACTATAATTCACAATAACCTATTTTATGTTTTATGAACATCTTGAAAAGAGAAGTTTAAAATAGCTCCAAATACAAAATTATAGTAAAGAGATGGAAATGTTAACTATTCTGATTTGATCAGTACATATTACATACTCATATTGAAACATCACACTGTAACCCATAAATATGTACAATTATTGGGTTACATATTTTGGTAATTTTTATCCTCAAAAAAATTTGAGCTGGGCTCCATGGTGCACACCAATAATCCCAGCAGCTGGAGAGGCTGAGGCAGGAGGATCAAGTTCAAAGACAGCTTCAGCAACTTAGAGAGGCACTTAGCAATTCAACTATTAGAGATCCTGTCTCTAAATAAAATATTAAAAAGGGCTAGGAATATGACTCAGTATTTAAGCACATTGGGTTCAATCCTCAGTACCAAAAAAAAAAAAATGATAATTTTAAAAAATGTTTAAAAGATGGAAATGTTAACTATTTTGATTTGATCATTATACACTGCATACATTTATCAAATTATTACACTATATCCCACAAATTTGTACAGTTAAAATAATTTTTAAAAAATTTTGTTTTAGCTATTTTAGGTCTGTTTTATTTCCATATAAAAAGCATTAAAAAAACAACTAAAATCTTACTTTAAAAGGCTGCCAGAATTTTAATTAGGCTTATATTTAATCTATAACTAAATTTTGAGAGGATTATTTTTTAAATAATATTGTATCTTTTAATCAATAAACCTGGTATTTCTCTCTGTTTATTTAGATTTTTCAAAAAATTAAATTTACCAGTAATTTCTGGTTTTCAGTATGCAGGTCTCACACATATTTTTAAATCTTTCACATTATTTTAAGACATTTACACTTTTTGTGAACAATGTCCCATACAGGTTGGTTAATCAAGTCTGTTAATTGTGTGCTTCAAATCTATACATTTACTGTTATGTCCTCTGATTGAGGATTCGACTGTTTTCCCCTGTAGATTTATCAAGTTTTGTATTAAATACTTTGAGGTTGGTGTGATAGTTAAAAAAATTTCAATACTTCTTATTTTCCTATTATAATTAACTTTTTATTATTATAAAGTGATTCTCTATCACTTTATAATTTGGTAATACTCTTTTGTAATAATGTCTATTTTGCCTACTTTTACCATAATTGTCCTACATTTCTTATTCTTTTCTGAGGGTTTTTTTTTTTCCATTCTCTCAAGTTTTCTCTTTCCTTAATTTCAGGGTGTTTTTTTAAAAGAAAAATTGGTAGGCAGCTTATATTCTCACACTTCTATAATCTCTTCTTAAATATGGACTGGAGTCACCAACTCATTCTAGTGAAGAGAATGTGGCAGAAATTATTAGGTTACAAAACAGACTGTAGCTCATCTCTGGGGTCTTCTTTCCTGTTCTCTTTTGGATTACTTGCTTGCAGGGAAGACTGCTGTGTGTGATAAAACAGCTCTGTTAGAGGGTCACACAGTGAACCTGAAGATCTTCTGAAACCTTTCAAAAGCCACATGAGTTGGAAGTATATTCATTACTAGTGGAGCCTTGAGACAACTGCAGTTCTGTCAACAATAGTTTTGATGATATTGGCCCCGTGCTAAGCCATTCCCAGATTCTTGACCCAAATAAACTGTGAAGTAATAAACATTTGCTGTTTGAAATCACTAAGTTTTGGGGCAGGTTTATGTAGCAATTAATTACTAATACATGCATATATTTGGATTTTTTAAAATCCTGACAGTCTTTGACTTTCAACAGCAATATTCTGTCCAATTGTAGGGGGAAAGCCTTAGTTTAGTTTGGATTAATTTCTGCTTGTTTGTGCTTTTTGTATTTCTCCCTTGACTTCATTGTTTTTCTAAACATTTTTGCCTTCTTCTAGGTTGCTTTGGCATTTTTTCTTAATTCAGTCCCTTTACTAATTTGAATTTATACGTTTTATTTCAATTTTTTGTTTGGAATGCCTAAGTAATTAAAATATTAATACTTCTCTAGTTTTAAAATTAATCAATTTCTTTCTTCACCCCTAAGCAATACAAGATACAGAATATACCTTAATATTTATTACAAATTTTTCCAAGTTATATGCTATCATTATCATGAATTTCACTTTTATCTTTTAAACCCCCAAATTTATTATACTTTATAGTCAGTGCTTATTTAGATTTAGTCAAATATTTACTACTTTCTTTGCTGTACTTATTTGTTGCACTTACATCTTTGAGGAATTTCCTTCTGACTTACACATACTCTTAAATTTTTGTTTGTTCCATACAGCTATTGCTGGTAAACCTTTAAGTTTTTCTTTTTTCTGAAAATGTCTTTGTTCCACTTTTGACTTTCAGAGATACTTACAAGAGGTATAGAATACCAGGCCAATAGTTACTTTTTGCTAAATATGTTTAGTATGTCATTTTTACTTCTCTTGCTTCTAAGAAATCAGCTAGTCTGTGTGACTGCTTTGAAAGTATTCTGTCATTTCTGCATGCCTGCTTTTAAGATGTTCTTTTGCTTTACCTACTTATGATTTATTGTATTATATTATGCCTAAGCACTTTTTGTTTATGATTTATTGAATTTCTTAAAAAGTGGATTTTTTAAAAAAAATTTATAGTGGAAAATTCTCAGCCCAAATTCATTCCAGTATTGCTTCTGGTCCTTCCATTGTCTCCCTGTCCTAATGCTTCTTCTTCCCTTTTCTTGCCTGGGAACTCAAATGATTTTCTTACGCTAATATCTATGTTTCTTTGCTCTCTTTATAGATTTTACCTCATCTCTTCAGGCTAGTTCCAGATAATTTCTGTAGACTCATACTCTACTAATTTTCTATTCTTCCCTCTCTATTTGTTACAACTCCCACCAATACTATTTAAGCTATTTTCAATCTGATAATTGATTCTAATGGCTTATTTACTCTATACATTTCATCCTTGCATTTTTTATCATTTTATAATTTGTATCTGATTATAGTATTATCTGATTATTTTATAAGATTGTTTCTACCATCTGCTGATTTTTACTTATTATACCTTAGCTTCCTCCATTGTGAATTTATTTTTCTTAAGCTGATTTTCCTTAGAGTTTTATTTATAAGAATTATTTGAGGCCTGGAATAAAGGTGAATGTTAGAGAGCAGATCTATCTTTGCTTTTACCAAGTGCTGTCAGTACTGAACCATGCTAACCTAAGTATGTGGCTGGGTTTTATGTTTGTTTGTTTTGTTTTTGTTTGTGTTATAAACAAGAGGATGAATTTATGGACTGGGAACCTGGGTAAGGACTACATTATGCTTCTCAGTTCCTATGCTGTCATTTTTCTCTTAGAGTTCATTTCATTATTATTGTTAAATATTTGATCATTCTTTACACTAAGAAATTTTAATTGGTTTTCACTTTTATTCCAAATCATCTGAATATGAAATAGATCCTCATATTCTTAAGGCCCTAGCTTGGGCAGAGAAAGCTCCTTAGCTTTGGACAGGCATTCGATTTTGCTCTTTGTCTTTTTGACTACACGAGTCTATGAAGACCTACACTCAAATTTGTTCAGTTTGACAGTTGTCCTTAAAGTAAATGCCAGCTCTATTTAGTTCTTTAGCTCTTTGAATTGTCTATCTTTATTGGTGCCTGACCTGAGAATTTCTTACTTTCCCTAGGGACTTATTAATTCTTCAGATTTATTTTTAATATCTTACCCAGATTTCTAGGGTGTTTCAGCAGGGGGTGTTGTTCCAGGAAATTGGCCTTCTGTATTATCAACCAATAAAAATAGTCCTACTGCTGCCCATAATGTAGTTTCTGTCATAATATAATATAATGCATTAATGAATATAATGCATTAAACATATTTGTTTCTGTTTATTTCTTCCCTACTATGCCTCAAAGCTTCTGAAAGACAGACTGTTTTTCATTTCACTACCTGGCTTATAACAGGGTCTCTGTATGCATATTGAATAAATGAATATTAGTAATATTAATAGACTATCAAATCATATTTTTATTTTCTTTATTATTTTGATAAAACATTCCTTTACTTAAAATTAGGAAAAAATAAAGAAATCTCAATTTAAAATTTGATTAATTGATGATTGAAATTTCAGGCTCTTTTCAGTGTTTGTGCTCCTTTTGTGTGATGTGACCTGCAGGGGAATTTATTATTAATGCAATCATAAATTAAATGTATTACCTCATTAAAATCCTTAACAAATACAAACCAGTTGCCCTCTCAGCAAAAGAACAAAAGAAAAAATTTTAAAAATCTTGTTATATAACATGGACTTTTCATTTTCTCATTTTTTGGTGGCCTGTTGCTATGGAAATCTCCCCATACTATCTGCAGACATGAATCACACACTTGGTAGCACTACATCTGCAGTGCACCATATGGAAATTTACTGCAGCCAAAGGATGCATGGAAAACCCACAGATGGATTCAGCACTTCAAAGGTTGAGGCAACTGTTCACTAGGTTACCTTGCCTGCGTTTTATCGGAGGAATGTCTGGTCATCATCTCAGTCAACTTCATCATTATTGCTACAAAATGCTACTGGTTCACAGATCTTCTTTTTTCCTTTACCTTTTGGACAATGTCTCAATGTTTATTTCATAACAATTATGTAACATATGACCATTGGATGGATGAATGCAGCCTAGTAGACTATGAGTTGCAAGATCGATTCATTTTTTTTCCTTTTCATTACTTATATTATATATTTAAACTAGTGGGATGAAGCAAATAAGCATTTAATATGGCAAGGAGCCAAGAGTTTTAGAGATTAACATTTGGAAATACAAAGTTTAAACAGTTAGGTAGAAACCCTGTAATTTTCCCCTCATTTAAAAAAAAAAAAAACCTTTATATTGTAGAAAGTACAGAACCTCAGGTATCCATTTATCCTGCTCCAACAATGAACAACTCATTGGCAATCTTATTTTCACTATATTCCAATTGCTCATCCCTTGCCTCATTTTGAGGCAAATCTCAAATATCAATAATACCTGCATAAATATTTCAGTACTTATCTCCATACAATAAGGACTCTTTGGTAAAATAACTATAATAGCAAAATCACACATTAAAAAATAACAATTTCTTGTATTGTTATCCAGTAACTGTCATATTGTCTAATAACTATTACTAATGAATAAAAATCTGCAATTGTTACTTTAAACTGGAAATAATGATGTAAACCCATAGTTTCATTTTTGTTTAATTTTGTTAAAGCAACTTTTAATTTTAGAATAATTTTAGATTTACATATAATTTGCAAAGAGATTTAGAGAGTTCCAGTATACCCCTCGGCCAATTTTCCCTAGTGTTAACATCTTAGGTGGCCACTCTCACAGTAGGGTTGAACTTCTGACTTGAAGGCCTCTCATAGCTAAGTGTGTCCATGATTCTCTAGGCACCAATTGTTGGTGTCTAACAATTCAATTCATTTTCCACTTTTTAATATTTTTATTTGTTCTTTTTATATATAAATGAGAGTAGAGTGAATTTTGACATATTGTACATACATGGAATATAATTTATTCTAATTAGGATCCCATTCTTGTGGTTGTACACAATGTGGAGTTTTACTGGTTGTGTATTCATATATGAACATAGGAAAGTTATGTCCAGTTTATTCTACTGTCTTTCCTATTCCCATACCCTCCTCCCTATCTTTCATTCCCCTTTGTCCAATCCAATGAACTTCTATTATTTCCTCCCCACTCCTTATTTTGTGTTAACATCTATGTAGCAGAGAGAACATTCAGCTTTTGATTTTTGGGGATTGGCTTTTTTAACTTAAAATGATAGTCTCCAGATTCATTCATTTCCCAGCAAAAGCAATAATTTCATCTTTTTATGGCTGAGTAATATTCCATTGTGTATATATACCACATTTTATTTATCCATGCATTTATTGAAGGACACATAGTTTGGTTCCATAGTTTTGCTATTGTGAATTGGGTTACTATGAACATTGGTGTGACTTCATCACTATAGTATGCTGATTTTAACTCCTTTGAGTTACAGTTGATATGAGAAGATCATGGCTGTAATTTGGTGATTATTCAAACATATTTCACCTTTAGCAAAGAGTTTTACATGCATCATTTGATTTTATTTTCTAACATTTCTTCAAAGACAGGTGCCCTTAACCTTATTTGACCTATAATGACAATAAATTTAAAAGGTACTAATATGTCTGGCACTAGTAGTTAGTAAGTTATGAAGGTTGGGGTACACTTCAATTCATCTGACCTCAAAACTTGTTCTCTTACTACTATGTAACTATTTTTCCTTAAGGGAGGTATACATAGAGACTTTTTTATGTGGTGGACCCATGCTTCCTGACACTGAGCTATATCCCCAGCCTAATTCAGGTGTTCACAGATCAAGGGCCAACACTGTACTATGAAATAAGACTTCAGATCAAAATACCAGCTTTTACTACCTGTGTGACTTCAAGATATTTACTTAGCCACTCTTCTATTCAGTTTTCTCATCTCTAAAATGCAGGTAATAAAAGTGCTGGCCTAGGAGGATGTCAGAGAGAAATAAATGACCTATTGCGTGGAGCCAGGCAAAGGGCTCAGCAAATCTCACTGGTGTTAATTATTATCATGTGCTCATTCACTTATTTTAAAATATGGCATACTAGTTTTAGATATGTAAGAATTATGCATATTTTACTGGAGTACCATGTTCACTGGGGCAGTAATTTTCAAATTGTGATTTCCAGACCAACAGCAGCATCACCAGCTAGAAATTTGTTAGAAACACAAATTACCAAGCCTTATCCAAGACCTAATGAATAAGAAACTCTGGAGATTGAGCCCCCACCCATCTGCATTTTAACAAGAACTCCAGGTAATTCTGATGCACACCGAAGTTTGAGAAACAGTCTGGAAGAAAAAAATATATTCTCCTGGTTTTATCAAAGGCCAACTTTGCCCAAAGGGTGCTTTTAGAACCAATCTTAGGATGCTGTGATTTTTCTAAAATCAATTCTCATAGCTTCAAATGGATGTTGCAATCACTTTGTCCCTTTGAGCCCATCTAATCACTAAGATTCTTGATTAATAGTTAATCATTTTGTCTTTGCTGCATTTGAGATGATCAATTATTTTATAATGATTTCCTCTTGTGTGGAATGAGATGTAACACTGTGATTATCACAGCTGTTAGGAAACACTGCAGGAATTTCTTCAGAGTTGAAGCACACAGAATATCTGAGGTACCCCTAAAAGAAGGCCAGCCTCTATTTCTTCTTTAAAATAACATTTGATTGCATTTTTCTGGCTGGGGGATATTCGAATCCACTTTTAAAGAATTTCTTTATCTGAAATTTCCATTGTTTACTAAGGTTTAGAAGCAGAAATTGACATACTGACAGACATCAGATTAAGCCTGTTTCCATTTGAGTCTCAGTTAACACCATGCTCAAAAAATAAAAATTAAACTGAAATACCTATTACATAGTAGTAAGAGAATAAGTTTTAAGGTCACATAGAATTGCAGTGTACTCAAACTTAACATATTGACTACTAGTGATCTATTAGTGTCAGACATGTCAGTGTCCTAAAAAGAAATGAAAGTAAAATCATTTAGCAATATTTTAACAAATAAATCAGATTGCTTAAATGACTTAAACATTAACTTGCCTTAATGTTTTAAAGTCATTCTAACCTCTGTAAGTCTCTTCCTTTAAACTATAAAGCTTAGTAGTTGTTTCAATTGATTCCTTCTAACTTTAAAAAATAGAATGGTGCAGTGAATACATGGAAAATGATCATTTACATTGGGGAATAGAATACATAAGACTTTTAGGAGTTTTTCTGGAGTGGATTCAGATTTAACTAGGTAGAAATTTTCAGTTAAGTTCTTTAAAATTTCCACAAAAACTATCATTTTCAAAATTTTTTTAAAAACTTATTTATTTATTTTAATTGGGTGTATATGACAGCATAATGCATTTTAATTCATTGAACAGAAAGGCAGCACAACTTTTCATTTCTCTGGGGTGTACATGGGGTAGCGTTGCACCATATACACCATACATGCACTTAAATATACCTCGGGTAATGATGTCCATATCGTTTTACCATCTTTCATGCCCCCATTCCCCCTCCTCTACCTCCCTCCCCTTTGCCCAAAGTTCCTCCATTCTCCCCGACACATGCCATTATGGATCAGCATCCACTTATCAGAGAGAACACACGGCCTTTGGTGTTTTGGGTATTGGCTTACTTTGCTTAGCATGATATTCTCCAACTCCATCCATTTACCTGCAAATGCCATAATTTTATTCTCTTTTAATGCTGAGTAATATTCCATTGTGTACATATATACCATAGTTTCTTCTCCATTCATCTATTGAGAGGCATCTTGGTTGCTTCCACAGTTTAGCAATTGTGAATTCTGCTGCTATAAACATTGAAGTGGCTATGTATCATTTTGCAGAGGCTGCGAGGTATAGATCAGTGGTAGAGCACATGCTCCTTGAGGCCTAGCATACACACACACACCACCACCACCACCACCACCACCACCAGCTTATAGACTTCCTATCCATTCCTGGAACTGCTGTCATCTAGAGTTATGCAGATGCTCTTGATTGAAGCCACAGGACAACCCTAATTAGGTTGAAGGTGCTAATCTATCTACCCATCTGACCCCAGTATCTTCATCTAGTTTATAGGTATATTAATACTGCTTAGCTTATGAAGTTCATGTAAGGATTATGTAAGGTTAGAAACAACAATAAAACTAATGGTTCACGTGCATGCTATGAGCATGGTGATTTCCAAGTTTTGGCACATATTACAACGACCTGGGAGGGGTACTTATGACAAATGTAGATTTTTAGATCTCATCTCAGAGGTAAGGTACATTCTCAAATCTGTTTTTTGCAAGCTTCCCATGTATTTAGAATCCAATACATTCTACCTATTATGCAGGGTTCTTCAGAAAGAGAACATACAGGATCTCCCTCTCTTTCTCATGTGTGTGTGTGCGCACGTGCATGTGTGTGTGTTGATGCGGTACACACAAACGTGTGTATGTATAGACCTCCATATTCTGGGGTAAAGCTGATGAAGTAAGGGCTCTATTTCTGACTTTTCTCCCCTGTTTTCCCATATTGGTTACCTGCCTTCTGATAAGGGAGGAAGAGTGATCTTAGCTTTGAACATGCCCACTAGATTTCACCCTGGAACTGGCACAGCACTCCTTCAACATTTTATGTTATCTTAATTTCCTAATAGAATATGAATTTTCTTCATCTTAATCTCCTATCAAAAATATAGCACTTGATATAAATTCCTGTGATGTTTTTCAGATGGCTATTTATACTGTTCTTATCAAACTGAAAAATATGAAATATCTCCTACATCCTCTTAGAATGAAAGTACTACACAGAGACATAATTCATTTTATTCCCTCTACTTTCTCACTGCTATATGCTATTAATGTAATGTGGAAAAAGTAGTATTTGGCTGCAGGTTGTAAGAAGTCTAAGATCTTTTTGATAAAAGCAGGAATTTCTTGTTATAATATCAAATTGCTCATTTTCAGATAATTTCTTTGGAATATTGCTTTCAACTTGTTCATGGTTAAAAGGGGGAGGGGAATCAATATTATAGTTTCCATCCTCTGTGGGACAATTAGAATCCACGAATGGCTATATTTCTCTGCTTTGTACAGTATTAATCCACTGCTGACCTAAATTCCTTCACAGTGGAAAAACAAAAATTGTTTCCAGGCAACGTGAAATTACTGACATGAGAATTCAGTCTTCAGGATTTTGCACAAAAGGCAAATAGCCCATTCTGTTGATCAATTGAATAGAAGATACATGATGAGAAACCTCGGACCCCCAAAGACCAACAAGCTGCTTAAAAGCCCAGCAAACAGCCTGACCCAGCAGTCAGGGCTGTGCTTTTCTTTCCTGGGAAAACTCCATACAAAGTCCCAATTACTAACAAATCTCAAAAGATTTTTTGTATTATTCTGCCTGAATGTTAATAACAGGTGTATATAAAGTATTTCCCCAACAAAAATAAATGTCTTCTTCAACCATAAATCCTGATATTTTGCTCACTTCTTTCCATTACCTAAATTTTTACTTTTTTTTTTTTTTTTTTTGGTACCTGGGATTGAACTCGGGTACTCGACCACTGAGCCACATCCCCAGCCCTATTTTGTGTTTTATGTAGAGACAGGGTCTCACTGAGTTGCTTAGTGCCTTGCCATTGCTGAGACTGGTTTTGAACTCGTGATTCTCCTGTCTCAGCCTCCCAAAGTGCTGGGATTACAGGCTTGCGCCACCGCACCCGGCTAAATTTTTACATTCTTATAGAGCTCATTAAGTGAGATGAATTGGGCTTAGCCTAGTGATCAGTGGGGTTTTGGAATTGAGTTAATCATCAGCAATGGAGCAGAAGAGTGAGGTTGGTAAAAGTGTATCAGAAACTTCACTGTAAGGATGGCAGGGAAGTTTCTGTATTTAGAAAAATAAGGTGGTGGAGACTTTTTTTGTTTGTTTTTGTTTTAATTTGGATGACATTGATCAGGTCAAACTTCTTCCTTTTGCAAATGAGAAGATGAAGTTTCTTGTTCAAGTTCAGTGGTGGTAAAGTTGAGATCATAACTTCTAAATGCTGAGTTCTCCTCTTCATCATGAAGAGCATGTTAAACAATTTGAAATTCTCTAACAACCTCCAGGCTCATAGTATACTTTCTAACAAAGGACATTATACTTAGTTGGATCTGAATTTCTACAAGGATATAAAATATATTCATTCTGTAAGTGAAATAAGTAATAGGAACTTAGATAGCTTGTTATAATTGCTACCTGAGTAAGCTACTCTTTGAAAATTGTACACATTTAAATTTCTCCCAAAATTCTATCTTTTCTTGCATGAGAAAGATCACATTTCTTACATCTCTATGACTCTTAAGTACTTAGGTGTAAAATTAAACTAATATTTATTTGGAGAATGTGTTAGCATTCTTCAGATAAATAGATAGATATGACCCTGGTGCCTTTTATTTTCCCCTGAAATTTAAAAAGCAATAAAAATGGTAAAACAAAAGCTTGATTAAGGCAGCCAAAACAAGGAAATGACTGTACTTAAAGAATAGGAAAAACATTTTTTTTCACAGTGGCAGTGAGACCAGCAGCCCCTAAAAGTTTCAATAGCAAAGTGGGAAATGAAGTTAGCATTCCAAAATGAGGGCTTCACATGGTAGAGATATACATATAATAGGGTTCTTGAAAATAGACATAGAATGTATGGAAGACCATGTGGGAAGAGACCAAATATTTAAGTATATCATGTTCATAGATCTGGTCTTTTTCCTCTATTCCATGCTATACTTTTGAAATGTTTAAGCAAGTAGGTATATGATTCTATTTACATTTCTTTTTTCTCTCCCTCTCACCCTTGTAGTGGGGATTAAACCCAGGACCTGGCACATGCTAAGCATGCACTTTACTACTGAGCTATGTCCCTGGCTCTTTTTAAAATTTTATTTTGAGACAGTGTCTGACTAAGCTGCCCAGGCTGGCCTAGAATTTACAATCCTAACTTGGCCTCCTGAGACATTGGGATTACAGGCATGAGCCACTGTACCCAGCTCCTATTTATATTTCTGAAAGAAAGATTAGTGAACAGATTTTACTTATAATTTCCATATGTGCTAAGAGAACTTTGCCCTTACCACAGTGAAAACAATAGAATCTTTGGTTTTCCCAAATTATTCACACATACAAAAAAATAATAATAATGACTGCCAGGACCACATTTTCTTCAGTTTTCTGATTGCTAACTACTTAAAATATAAAGTCTACTTTCTTTCTTTCTTTTTTTGCTACATTATATAACATTTTGAATAACACAAAATAATAGGGATTATTGTTGTACACAACATGAATAAATCTCAAAATAGCTATGCTGAGTACAAAAAGTCAAAGATAAATGCATACTGTATGATTTCATTAAATAAAAATTCTAGAAAATGAAAACTAATTTATAGTAGCAGAAAAGATAGCAGTAAATGCCTTGGTATATTTCAACTATAATAGAAATAAAATAGAAAAGCCTATTTCCAACTTAAATCTCATCTTTGTCTATATCATAATGGACAGTCCCAATTTATCAGAAAGTTTGAAGTAATTGATGAAAAAATATTTTCTTTTTTTATGTGTTTGAAAACTGGTAGATGTTGGGAAAGAATTGAAAGATACAATTTAAAAGAGTAGCTTATTCAAATGCCAATTTCAATTAACATCTGAGTTCATTTTATTACTTTCAAATACAAAAGAGATGTGGAAATTGTAGAAATCTAATATATATCAGAATTATAAAGTAAGAAAGAGCTTGAAAGAAAGAAACCCTCAACAGTATAATCAAAGTCATTTTACTTTCTAAACTTTAAGTCTTCCAAATTGTTAAGTGGAAAAGGAGGAAATTGAGGATAAAAAGACAGAAAAGTAAAACTAGTTTTGGAAATAAACCATTTACCTTCTTGAAACTTTATCTTTCCCCCAGAATTTTCACTATAGGTAATTTTTGCTTCCTCCAATTATTCATTTTAAAACAAAAGTACTGTCATTGGACTCCTGAAAAAGGGAGGGTTGACCGGGATGACTTAGGGTTTTCTGTCTTTCCCATGTGAGTGGATGTCTTGATTTAGCCTAAGTGTCCAAGTTTAACGCAATTCTTCCACAGTTTGCACAAAGTGATGGTAACCAGGAGTCAGAGACCATGACTTGCCCTTGTGTTGCTAGAAGCATGATTTGGCGGAACCCCAGATTGTAACCCTGGCCCAGGATCAAAGAAATGCTTAGTGTCTATCACATCTGAAACTCTTTTTTACACTCAGGGCTGAGTGTGTAGATTCTTTTGCAGTCTGAACAAAAAAGTAGTGGTGCCATATTTTCTCAGAATTTCTTGGCAAAGCTTTTACATTCTTACTTACTCTGCATCCTTATATGTGGCTTTGGTGAATAACATATGACTGAGTTTTTCTTTAAATTAGATAATTTTCTGCATTTATATTAAATGAATTTACTTTTATATGTGAGTTTAAACCTATTACCTTATGTGCTATCTGCCGTGCCAATTCTCTATTCCTTTTTCTCTTTCTTACTTTGTATTGAACTGATTGCTTTTGACAATTCCAACTCTTTCCCCTTGACCAGTTTAGAAGCAGTATGCTTTTTCTATTATTGTCATGATTATCTTTTAACTTGCATCTTTAACTTATTAAAATATAATATGGATTGATAACTCTGTTTTCCTCTATGTCAATATCATAGAACATTGATTTACTATTCTTTTTGATATATATAAATATACATATATACACATATATATAATATGTATGACATGCATTTTACTTTCTTTTTTATATTTTAAATTATTAATATTGCATATATTTATAATGTACTGTGACATTTTGAAATGTATACACATCATGGAATGGTTAAACACGGTTAATTCATATAAAAATTACTTCTTATTACTTTTAGTGATGAGAACTGTTAAAATCTATGCTCATAGCATTTTTCAGGAATACAATATATTGCTCTTAACTATTATCACATGTTGTACAATAGATCTCTTGAAGTTACTGATTTGTACAACTGAAATTTCCTAAGCTTTGACCATCATCTTCCAATTCCTTTCCCACCACTTTCCTGGCCCCTGTTAACTACAATTCTATGATACATCTATGAGCTCCATCTTTTCATGATCCACATCTAAATAAAAGTAAGTGGTATTTGCCTTTGTTCCTGACTTATTTCCCTTAATGCCCTCCAAGCATCCATTCCATTGCAAATGTCAGGTTTCTTCCTTTTTTAGCTGAATAATATTCCATTGTATCATGTATCACATTTATTTACCATTGTTCTATTAATGGACATTTAGGTTAATTGCATTTCTTGGTTTTTGTGAATAATACTGCAATAAACATGGGAGTGCAGATATCTCTTTAACATACTGTCTATTTCTTTGGATATATTCTCAGTAGTTGGATTCCTGGATCATATGGTGATTCTATTTTTAATTTTATGAGAAAACTCCATACTGTTTCCCACAATGGCTATACTAATCTACATTCCTACCACAGTGTATAATGGTTCTACACATCTTTACTAATACTTCTTACCTTTCATCTTTTTTGATAAAAGTTATTCTAACAATTTCCACTTTTTTTTTTTGCCTGTGGGTATGTGGAAACTGATGAAGATAATGCAAAAGTGTTCTTCTTGTCCTCTTCAAAATACTTTTTTTCTTTTTTCTATATGATGTCCAAGTACTATAATTTAGCCAGTTCCCTGAGCTCTTACTGAGGTATTTTCATGCATGAATAGTTGTTCAAATTGATGTTTCTATGGGAGACTATAAACAGAATCTCCCACTTACTATCTTGTTCCATCCATTTCCCTGTTGTTATGTATTTTAATTATTTACATGTAGGAGAAAGAACATGTTTAAAGATGCACGTTTTGAGTATATACATATGTGTGTATTTATATATACATATTCCATAAAATTATCAATATGCTAAACTCATTTTTATTTGCATTTGTCTATAATTTCAATGTTTCTTCTTTTTCTTGCTTATGTTTCTGGACTTCCTCCTATTACAATTTTCCTCCTGCTCAGCTATATGTTTAGAAATCCTGTTAGATTAGATCTACCTAAGAAGAACAAATGTATCTTGAATGTAGGATTGATATGAATTTGGGAGGCCAAGAGTGAACTGTACTGCTTCAGATTGTGCCCCTATAGTTTCAGATTTCCTAGAACCTCAAAATGTGACTTTATTTGGAAATGGAGTTTTCAGGTATGATTTTACAGGTGGGATTAGTTAAAGTGATGTTACTTTTGGTTAAGTTAAACATAACTCTGATATGACTGGTGTCCTTATAAAATGAGAAGAGACACAAAAACACAAACACAGGGAAGATGGCAGAAGCAGGCATTGGAATGATACAGGTGAACAGAGCGCTGGACATTGCTGACAACCACCAGACGTAAGAGGGGGCAGTGAAGGATTCTTCCTGGGAACCTTCATCAGCCCTGCCAACACCTTGATTTCAAACTCAGAGCATCATTGTTTTAAATCACCAAACTTGTGACAATTTGTCACACAGTCCTAGGAATCTAATATAGATACTAAGTGCGTACAGCTTTTTGTATGAATATAGTTTTCATTTTTCTTGGGTAAATACTTAAGTCTAGGATTGATGAGGTGTATGATTTACTTCATTGAACACTGACATTCTTTTTCAAAAGTACATTTCAAAAATGTACTCTTTTGCATTATCACCAGCTTTGTATATGAGTTTGTTTCTCCACTTCCTTTCCAACACTTGTTATTTTAATCATTTTAATTTTAGCCGTTTAAAAGGATGTGTAGTGGTATGCCATTATAATGTTAATTTGCAGCTCTGCGATGACTAATGCTGTTGAGAATATTTCCATATGCTTATCTGATATTTGCATATCTTCCTTGGTGAAGTAGTTAATCAAATATTTTCTTCATTAAAAAATTAGGTTGTCTTCTTACTATAGATTTTCAAGTCCTCTTTATGCTTTCAGAATACAAGTTCTTAGTCAAATTTTTATTTATATATATACATAAATATATAAATACTTATATATATTAAATATAGATATATAAATTAATATATATTAAATATATATAAAATATATATATATTCCCCCCCCATAGGTCATGCTTTGTTTGTCCTAAAAATCTTGCTTACTCCAAGGTCACTGATATTTTCTGTTATATTTTCATCCAAAGTGTTACAGATTTAAATTTTAATATTAGATCAATAATTCTTAAGTTAATTTTTGCACGTTGTAAGATGATTGACTTTTTTTCCTTACTTACCTGTTAATTTGCTTAACCAAATGTTAATCTTCTTTCCCTTCCACAGACCCCAAATTCTGGCTCATGTCTATGCTTAAGCAGAGCACTAAGGCACTGAGAGTTTTCCTCAAAGGCTCTTTCTGAGCATTTGCTGATGACAGAGAAAAAGAAAACAATATTTGTTATTAAATTATCACAATTATGCCACGCAGTTACCCACACACATGCCCCACTTCACACAAGTTTCCACCTAGTGCTGCTTCTCCCTCTCTGTTAGAAAAGCCTGCTTCTGTCTTTTGTTGTTGTTGCTTTTCATAGAGATGATTATAACCATGCTTCAGAAGCCACAAGTGGTTGCTCCAGTTGATAGCTGAGCCCAGGTTTCCAGTCAGTCCAGCCAAGATATAAGGAGGAAGCTATCATGGAGCCTCCAGACCTGGTCATTTTTTAGAAAAATACCAGTGAGTCACCTCCAATGATGCCATTGATGCCCCCAGGCACCATACAAACACCCAGGCATGCTCTGCCCAAATTCCTAGCCCACAAAATTGTCAAATGCAATAAAATATTTTTGTTTTAGGCCACTAAATTTTCAGGTAATAGGTTACACAGAAATAGGTAGATATGTGGAATATGTAGATGAGCCATCAAAAGGTTTTAAGATGGGGAATGGCATAATAAAATTAGCATTATAGAAAATCACTAGAACTATGGACTGGGGTCACAGAGGCCAGGAAGAAAGAATTTTATTAAAAAGAGATTATAGTCCTTTGGCCAAGAGGAGTGGCATGAAATTTGGTACATGCATCTTTATACAGTACTTTTATACAGTATTCATGAAAAGAATATCTGGTTCAGAAACACAAACTTTTTTAAAGGTTTTGTTAGTGTTGTCAAATTTTTTATCAAATAATATTTGTTGTTGTTGTTTTTTTTAACTTCCTGGACAATCTCAATACTTTATCATTAAGAGTACTTGAATTTCTGTCAATTTCACAAGAAAAAGCAAATTAAATTTGAATTAGCATTGCATTGATTACTGTTTTTATTCATCTTAGATTGTTTGTTTAATATTTCTTATGCTGCTGTTTGTTCATATATTTTCCTCTTTATTGGAGTGACATGTTCTGGGCTATATTCCAGCTCATTTTATGTGCTCATAGCAAGCTTTTACCTCTCATTTTTTCAGCAAACATTTTATTAGTCCCTTACCTTTTGATTTTTATTTAGAATTTATAAGTAATAGCTTTTATTGTTAACTAGTTAACTTTTTGAAATTTGTATCTTTATCACAGATCTCCTCTCTGATCTTGAGGATCAAATATTCACCCCAGACAATACTTTCAAAGCCACATTAATGATCTTCCTGGCAAAACATGGTCTTCTTGAAAAGTTTCCTCCTTTAGTGAATGGCATGAACTTCTTATGCAAGGCAGAAGTCTGCTTACCCTATCCCTTTAAGTCCTCTCAGTTCTGCCCCATTTCTTTCCATGCCCACTACCAGCTTCAATCTCCTCATCTATCATTGAACTACCCAAATCTGCTCTTATCTGCACTGTATCAACACTGTATCCAAATTAATCTGATTAAAACAAAAATTCAATCAATTCACTCCCTACCCTTCTCAAAAACCTCCAGTTCCCAGCCATTGCCTTAAAATAAAAGCAAAACTCATTTACATGATCTACAATGAGACCTGGTAAAGTATGACCAATACCACCTGTGGTATCCTCTTTAAATTTTGATTCTCTTACACTCTCACCCTGAATAAATCATCTATCTTTTAGCTTTTCATTCTTACAATGCTGAATTCTGCAAAAGGAAATCTGCAATGGCCCTCTGTTAGCCTTAGTGGCTGTTCCTTTTTCATTTAGTTAAGCCCTATTCTATCCTCCACATATAAAGTCTTCTGGCATTTGATTTTTTACTGCTTTATTTGACTCAATGATTAGGTTAAAGTTTTGTTTTAAACCCCCATAACACCACATATATATTTTATGGCATTTCTTTAGTTATAAATTTATATTTGCTTTATAATGATTTGATCAATGTCTCTATTATTGAACAGTTAGATTCATAAAGACAGCTTTTATGTAAGCTTTCTCTTCACCACAATGTCAGGTACTTAAACAATACTCAATAAGCATTTATGGAATTAGTTTGAGATATTTTTATTCTTAATGCCAGCCAAATATAATTTCATGTTGGAAATTTCTGACATTGTAGAAAAATGAAATCATTTATATATTCATTTCATAAATATTTCTAAATGCTATACCAGGTATAATATGGCATCTGTATGGTGTCTTGACTATTTCATAGTGTCAGGAACTTAGAATTACAAACTAAAAATGTCATTAATATGAATTCAAACAGTCTACCTTCACCTTCACAGCCACCTTCACTTGACCATTTTAATACCACCTCAATAGAAAGATTAAAAATCCAGACATTTTCTCAATTATTTATCACAGAAAATGAATGCAATTAAGTGACTTTTCTGACTCTTGATGTTATTTTTATTTGTTATACTTCTGTAACTCCACCATAAGATTTCAACAGAGATGGTATGGGAAGACATAAATACAGTCGGAGATGGAGGAGGAAGATAGCGGTTTATGTCAGATGGCCCTAAATGGCTTTGTGAGCAGAGGAGACGTACCAACTTTGAATATTACTTGCCAACAATCTTCATAGCAGTTTTGTATAGAAGAACAAATGTGATAATGCATATACGTTTTTTATTAGTTATAATTTGCTCTGTAAATGACAATAATTAATGCTATTATAGGGAAAGGTGAAGAAACACTTAGAATGGGGTGATTTTACCAAGCCTGCAAATCTCTTGATTACAGAAGACCTATATTCAACAACCACAACTGGCTTGCAGTGTGGTGGGTTTCAGGACACACTGCCCCAAAATATGACACTTTGGCACTTTAAGAAGCAGTAGAAACAGGAAGGTCACTTGTACCTTCCCCTACTCCTTTCCACAGAAATCCAGGGATTTTCTGACCTTCCCCATTGGTAGGTGATGACTCTCATCTGAGATATTCTCTGTCTATACCAGGGGAAAGGGCTAAAGACACAGAAAGGCCAGGAATAGTCTAAAAAATAGGCCTTGCTAAGTTCCCTCGGTTTATTACCATTAGATCAAATACCCTTTGTCCAATCCTAATTTCTCCACAATTATTCATTCTTCATCAAATGTAAGCATGAAATAAGCATGCTTATAAATTTCTTTGGGTCTTCATCTCCTAAGAATCCTGTGTCATAATAATTTATGTTAAGTAAATCTGTATGCTTTTCTCTTGTTACTCTGTCTTTTGTTATAGGTGCCTCGGCCATGAATCTAGCAATGAGTAAGGAAAACAAATTTTTCCTCCCAACATATGATTGTGATTTTTAGTTTAAAAGACCACTTGTGTGTGTATCATCTCCAGCACAAACTATGACAATAGTCAAGAAGCTCTAGATCATTAGGTTTCTCCTTCAACTCTCTCTTTAGGAAAAAAAAAATATTGATGATGAAAAAAATACTAAAATTAGCAATAAATAATTGTATTAATTTAATATCTTAAATAAGGATCATGTATTTTCATGGTTAGTGTAAAATATGTGAGTAAATAATTTTACTTTTGGTGGGTAGGCATCTAAGAACAGAAAGTGTTCATTAATTCTCAAAGATATTTTTAAGATAAAGGCAGAAGATATGGAGAATAGGTAGAATCATACATTTGGTTTAATTCTATTTGATCTAAGAAGTTATTCAGTTTTGCTAGTTGAGAGAGGCAGGTATGTAGGAAGAGGAACATACAGCAATTTTGGGAATCTAGGAAATTTTGTGACAGCAGTGATTTGATCAGCTGGAATTCTTGCACAGTTCTAACTCACAGTGAATCCAACAAGCCCACTCATCTATCCCATAGTTATTTACCTGGTCCCTCAATTATAGTTGGTAGAAAGGCTGACAGAATCCTCTCTTTTATCCACTTACCTACGGAATTAAAAAATAATCACTGTAGTAACAGTTATATGAAAGTCTTTGAAACTGTTCATCTGCCACAAATTATGATACAAAGTTAGAAACAATACTCTATCCAAGAAGAAATTGCATAAACAGTATCAGAAGCTTAAAGAGCAGTTAGTCCTCACTTAATTAACTTGCATGGCCCCTGCCCACCCAGGGGAATTTTGATTGATAATGGAGAGCTACTATAAATGTAGACAGGGGCAGCCCCAGTCTCAGCTGTTAAGTGTGGTACATATACTGGAACATATCAGCATAACCTCTGACACTTGATATGCAGCTGTTCATCTGGCAAATGTGTTCTTGAATCACTATCAATAGAAAAAAGATTTACTTTGCTACTGCCAGTACTGACACTAGGAAATGACAAACTTGCCAGGTAGAGGCCAAGGCTAAGCCTTCATTATGGAGAAAGTATTGAGGAGCCCAGACAGTCAAATAGGAGATTGAGTATTTTGCTGAAACCTAGTAAGTGATTTATCCTTAACAGCATGGAGATTTCTCGATGTGTATTTTCTTTTCTCGCCCACAATAACTCAGAATTACTATGAGGATTTTACCTGTCATCATGGTCAGCAAAGAAGGTTAGACAGTTGGCATATGATCATGGCATCCATTCATTTTATCATATAGACTGACCCATAAGCAGACAGCCTAACAGAACAGTGAAAACACCTGGTTAATTCTGTTCAAGTGTCAAAACAGGGTTGGAGATCATACTCTAGAATGTAGCACATACAGTAAACCAACAGCCATGATGTTTTGTCTCTAATGGCTAAGATGCATGTTTCCAGGAATCAAGAGGTAAAAGCAGTATTTATTGACTGTGACTGCCAGCATTCCAAAGGAGCCCTTGCAGAATTTTGTTTTCTGTCACCCAAATCTTAGGTTTGCTACATTAAAGTCATATTTCCCAGTGGGTGAATGTTTCTAGTATGGATTCCTCTGAACTTTATGCTATGACTCCAAGTTGGATGTTGGTCTTCTGATATCCATGAACCAGCAGGCAAAGAAAACACTCACATTAAAGATAACTGGCACTGATTACTATAATGACCTAGAGCTGCTGTCACAAAATGGAATGAGATAGAACTGAGTATATCCGGGCCCAGGGAGGTTACAAGGTGCCTATTTATTTTCTTTGTCCAGTGATAAATAAGCAATTGTTGCAAATAAGTCCTGACAAAGACAAAGCAATTAAGGGCTCAGATCGTTTGAGAATACAGATCTAGGTCATCACCCCCTGAAAAATTACCAAGACTAACTAAAGTACTGACCAAAGATAAACAATATTCAGAATGGTGATAAAGGGGGGAGTGATAAATAACAGTTATAGCCATGTAAGATGTTGCAGTCATGAGGATTATAGCTTATTTTATTTTCTGTAATCTCCTCAGATTGTCTTTGCAGAGACTGTGGCTGCCCATCATCTAGGAAGGTCCTGTATAACAGATTGGACTTTAATGAAAGTACAAGTAAACAGTGCTATAAGGGGTGAAACATAGCAAACATCTCATGTGCACTGAGAGATTTTCTCAGCTGCACTTCTTACGCCAGCCATGGTTGCCTCAACCAGTTTGGCACATGTTCCAACCTGCCTTGTGCAGAAACTGTCAGGCTTGGTCTGCTCAACTCTTGTCTCTTCTCATGGTTTCTCTTGTGAAGACAGGAAGTAGTCATATATAGGAGTCACCTGTTACCTGCAGGGGCACAAATCAGAAACAGGAAACAGTTAAAAACCTACAGCACCAAGTATACCTATGGGAAACAGAAGCCAATAGACAAACGTTTTCTCCTTTTGCCCCCCTAGCAGTGCTGAGACATATTACACTCTTCTCAGACAATCTTTTTGGATCATCCAACAAATCAATAATACATTTCTGACTGGTTCTCATTCCTTTCCTTTCATTCCCTTGTTTTTCATGACTCCTGCTGGAATCATACTCCTTTGCAAAGCTGTCCTACTAAGCTTTTGTTTCAGGATGTTTCCTGGGGAGCTCAGGCTGAGTGTTCAGTGAGAAAGCTGCAATTAGATCTGCAGTCAGATGCTCAATAATCCAGTGATTTACCATGAGTCTCACCAGGTGGTGATGGTCTGAGCCATCATCTTATTATCTTCTGACTCAAGATCCTAAATGCTCTTCACTGGATAACTTCTCAACAAAGCTGGTAAATTCATTCACTGGTAAAGCAAGGAGGTAACCTGGGCACTGTCTAGTAATCATGACATTTTGTTTAATATCAAGTTTTTCTTTCTTGTAAAATCAGAGGCAGAAAAAAATTTAAAATGAGCAGATTGCTTTATTTTAAACAACAATGTGGGAAAGAAATGCCATCTACTCTAGGCACCCCTTCATTTCTTAGGAATCCTAAGGGGCTCTGTATAGATCTCACTATCACAGAGCTAGGGTTGAAAATGACGATGCATCCCTGCCCCTGGGTTTAAAAATAAGAACACTAAAGCCAGATGAGATTAAATTACTTGCCCAATTTCACAAAATCATTTGTTGCAAATTTTTAAGCTGTGACAAGGTAATCCAAACTGGAGAAATTATGTTCCAGGTGAGTTTAAATACAAGTCCATGGAGAAGTCAGGGAATTTTCAACAAGGCAACATGAGAGCCCTTTCAATATTGTGTTTCTATAATTCAATATAATCATCATATCCAAAGAATTAATTATGCCACATGATATTTTCCCAGTGCAATACAGATGGTTTCATCATATAATTTTAGGCTCTACTTCGATGATTCACTGGCATTTTAAAGGCACTGTTGCAACTGTTCCCAGAAGAAACACAAAGAAGATGCTTAGAACTGCTGTGTATTAAAAACATATCACTTATCTGATGATGAGTCCCTTTGCACTTGAAAGATCCATGTGGAATGGAATTTTGGCAAGCTGGGTCAGTGACTTCAGAAACTGAGCTTCAATGGATGTATTCAATGGATGTATTCAAGTACATGTTTTGAATTCTGACAGTGTGGCATAAGGCTGAGCAATAGAAACCACTGTTGAAAGTGTAGTGGTGCCCCCTTCTCCACCAATGAATCTTAATTAAACTTCTCCAGAGACTCTCACCACAACTGTTCTTGTTAACAAAATATCAGTCAAGATCTCTGCAGAAGGGCTCAATGTGGTTAGATGCCCTATTTCCTGTTGCTCTTCTTTGTCTTGCAAAAGCTCAGTTTGGCCATGGACAGACCTCTGACTGTTCTCAGAAATAAAACAAAAAGTACTTTCTGAGAACTCAAAGGAAAAAAAATTGCCTTCACGTAGACTGCTCCTGCATGGAGACCTCAAAACTCCCCAGCCCCCTAACACACACACTGGGTATAAAGTTCAAAGAATTTCTAGACTCATTGTCCAGAGGAGAATGTTTTAGACTATCCATAGCCTCTCTGGACCCTGCAGTCAATGAATCTGCTTCTTGAAAATTCCTCGGGTGTCCAGTCTCTTCTGTCCTACATCAAAAGATCCTAGAAACTATGAGTCAGAGGGCAGTTACAGAATACAATAATAAAAGTCATTCTTAAATAAAAGCCTAGAGGTAGAATTGCTCGATGGTAGAGTCTGCTTTTAGTAGAGCTTACAAGTTTTTCATGTAGATAAATTGATTCACCTTAAAGGACTCCATTTTATTCTTAGCTGATATTCTTGTTGATAATAATTGGCTTTTTAATGTAAATTATACTAATTATAGATCATAGTTACTGAATTTTTAAAAATATGCTTTCATTAAAATTAATATCCTCTATATAAATAACTCAAAAAACTTAACACCAAAAAAACAAACAACTCAATCAATAAATGGGCTAAGGAGCTGAACAGAAACTTCTCAGAAGAAGATATACAATCAATAAACAAATATATGAAGAAATGTTCAACATCTCTAGCAATTAGAGAAATGCAAATCAAAACTACTCTAAGATTTCATCTCACTCCAGTCAGAATGGCAGTTATAAAGAATACAAGCAACAATAAATGCTGGCAAGTATGTGGGGGGAAAAGGCACACTCAAACATTGCTGGTAGGACTACAAATTGGTGCACCCTATCTGGAAAGCAGTATGGAGATTCCTTTAAAAACTTGAAATGAAACCATAATTTGACCCAGCTATCCCACTTCTCAGTCTATGCTGTGAAGACTTAAAAACAGCATACTACAATATTTATAGCAGCACAATTCACAATAGCTAAACTGTGGGAGCAACCTAGATGCCCTTCAATAGATGAATGGATAAGGAAACTGCGATATAAATACACAATGGAATATTACTCAGCAATGAAAGAGAATAAAATTATAACATTTGCAATTGAATAGATGGAGTTGTAGAACATCAGGCTAAGTGAATTAAGCCAATCTCAAAGAACAAAAGGATAAATGTTTTCACTGATTAGTGGATGCTGATCTATAATGGAGGTGGGGGTGGGGAGCATGAGAGAAATGGAGGAACTTTGGATAGGGCAAAGTGGAGGTAGGGGAAGGGCAGACACGGGGATAGCAAAGAGTGGAATGAGATGGACATCACTATCCTAAGTACATGTATGAAGACACAAATGGTGTAACCCTATCTTGTTTACAACCAGAGAAATGGAAAATTGTGCTCTATATATGTACTATGGCTTGAAATGCATTCTTTTGTTTTAAAAAATATAAATAAATACATTTTAAAAATAATATCCACAAATTTTGTTTTAAAATTTCACTGCTCTATGAAATTGCAAAGCCTAGGGAACTCAAGACTTCACCATGTAAGAGAAAGGAAAAATTCCATACACATGTGTGAAGCCATTATGACAGTGTTTATCTCACTGGGTTGTCATGAGGATTAATGAGATAAAGAATTATAAACACTCATGTAGTAATTGCTTAATAAACCAAAGCCCTCTGGCTGTCTTGTTGTCCGATGATAAGCTCTAAATATCTGGGATTGTACAGCAGGTCTTGCTGTGCTCCCTGAAGCATTCAGAAGATTTTCTGAAGGTGACAGCCCAAAGGAGCAGCCTTCAGGAGTATGCTCATTCCTTGCCTCCATCTGTCCTAGCAAATGTCTGAAGTGCTTAGAAGGTAGAGTTAACCTCTGTTTACGGCAGAGTCCTTCATTTGGATGTAATTCTGTTTGATTTCATTTGACCATATGGGGAAAGGAAGGCCACAGCAAGGAGGATATCATGGAATTGAAATGCCTTTTTGATCTTCTTCACAGTTCCCTTTCCTGACATTACCAACTTAGGCCTAGTCAAAGAGAGAACAGCCAGATTCGAGGGAGGCTCCTGAAAAAAGAGGAGGAGAACTGTCAGTTTATTACAAGAAAAATGAACTTTTCTCCAGCTCCCTAAGGCATCTCTTCAAGAGAAATCTGTGCTGGTTTTCTCTAGCTGGTCATTGGAATTTAAGGGGCACTGAGTTGAGTTTGGCTTTACATAGAAAATAATTTTGGATAATTATCCAAAAGGCACCAGGCTTCATTCTCATTCACAGGTCAAGTCCATTAATTATATGTCCTATTATTATTTAAATAATATTTCAACAATGTGCTATTTTATGAACATCAGCAGTTCTTACCATTTGTTTATGTTCAAAGGAAGGAATTGTGCAGCATAAAGAATTGTTGAAACTGAGTGTGGTGGCACATGCCTGTAATCCCAGCAATTTAGAAGGCCCAGGCAGGAGGATCACAATTTTAAAGTTGTTCTAAGCAAGTTAGCAAGACCCTAAGCAACTTAGTGAAACTCTTTCTCAAAATAAAAAATAAAAGGTCTGGGAATGTAGTTCAATGGTGAAGTGTCCCTGGATTCAATCCCCAGTATGAAAAAAAAAAGGTTGATTCTTTGCAAATTGGACTCAAGCAAGAGGTAAAAGAAGATGTTGGTGTGTTTGTGCCAAAAGGGAAAAGGGCACTGCCATAGTTGGCAGAAGTAGCTCAAAGGAAAACTTGTCTACTTCAAAAATTAGCTATACTTTGCACTCATTGTATGTCAAAAACTGTGCTGGATATGAAGATATAAAGGTGAATAAGACATTCTTCCCCCTCATGAACATATGGCTCATGGGAGAGGTAAGTAATTAAATGAACAATTTAATGCAGGTCAGTAATTTTTATGAAGACATTAGGAGCTGGTAGTGCTGGGGAGTGCAGGGGATTGACAGCTAACTCTCTGATTGTGGATATAAACCCATAACATGGATAAGGTGCCCTTTAACAGGGTTTTGAAGCACTGATGGGAGATGTCCAGATAGAAGAGGCGTTCCTGAGAGAAGAAGCCTTTTACTAAACCATGGAACTGAGAATATTCAGGGTTATTCTAAGAACAAGGTTAAGGCATTCTTCAATTTCCAGAACTCAGTGCCATTTTTCAGCTTCTTTCTTTCCTGCACAAGAATGCAGATTAAAAGTAGCAGATTAGGGGCTGGGGTTCTGGCTCAGTGGTAGAGTGCTTGCCTCGCATGTGGGAGGCACTGGGTTCGAGCCTCAGCAACACATATAAATAAATGAGTAAATAAAGGTCAATCAAAAATTGAAAAAAAAAAAGTAGCAGATTAGTACACAGTACCTGGCACATAGACACTGGGTACTAAATGATGATAGTCATTATGATGAGCCTGCCGATGCATAAACTTGATCTGTGCCTGAGTTAATTTCCTTATTATATTAGAAACTACAGACCCATCAAGATTTAGAGTCAACAATTTACCTTAATTTCTGTGAAAGAACTTTATCTATATGAGATGTCACTAAGGGAATATGACATTGTTGGTTGTATGTGGTGTTTGGCTTGGAAGGAAAGGATAATCTTCTACACAAATGGCAGTGCTAGGTAGGTCAATAACCTTTTGAAGGTCATTATAACTAAATGACAACCTGAATAGAAAGTAACCTAAGATTCATGGGTTATGACAATGGTCAAAATACAGGAACTGGAGTTGAAGATGGTGATGATGATGATAGTGATGCTGATGATGGTGATGGTGATAATGGTGGAGATGATGGTGATGATGGGGATGACGATGATGGTGATAATAGCTGGCTTTTATTAAAGCTATTAAGTGGCAAGCGTTGTACTAAGATAGTTAAGACTATCATCTCATTTGATCCTCACCAAAAACCGGTAAGACTGGTATTCTTTTAATTATTATTACACTGATTTTCAAATTAAGAAACTGAGCCACAAAGAGGTTAAATAATTTCTTCAAGATTACAAATCTTTCAGATGACAGAGACCAATATTTAAGCCTGAACACATCTGTTCAGAGCTTGGTCTTAACCTCGATTTTCTGGTATTAATAATACTAATCATAATTTATTGAGAAAAGCATAGCAGATTACTATTATAATTCATCTTCTAGATGAGAAAATTGAGCTTCAGAGAATTTAAGTGACTTGTTCAAAGGTACATCATGGTATAATTAGAAAACAACCCAGGTCTGCAGACTCTAAAGTCAGTGTGTTTTCCATTTTTCTTCACAGCCTTTCATATTGAATTCATGTAAGTCTTCTGGGTTGACCAAGGCCATCAAACAACCCTCAGATTAATATACTCACATTTTTTGCCTGTGTTGCAAGCCAACATTTAGAAATCATATCTCTTGCTGTGTTATCAGCAGACACAAATCTCTCTCCTGCCACCTAGGTTAGGGTACCTGGAAACGGGCTTCAATTAGGACAAGCATCTTATACCAAGGCTTTGTGACTCTCAGTGGTGCTCTTCCTAGTGCTATTTATTTCCCCTCTTTCCATAATGCATTTCATTTCCACAGGATCATTATTAGACAGCATTCATTCACTTAGTTAAAAGCCCATCTTCTACTGCTGACTAAATACCAAATATTGAGCTTCAGACTCAGGATGAGAAAACCCAGCCCTACAAGCTGTCTCCTAATGGCTGAACTGTCAAGTGTTTCAACTTAATTGGGAAGGGCAGAGAAGACTGTATGCAGGATCAAGGACTACCATTTTCTCTTTCTCACAGAACTCAGCCAGGGTTCTTTCACTTCCATAATAGGGTATGACTCAAAAAGGGGAATTTAAGTCACTTTCTACATAAATTAGGAAACCCCAATCTCCAATTCTAATTAGTACCAGAATTAATTTTTACTTTCCTCAGCTTAGCTCTGTGAGCACAGTGTTGACCTGTGGCTCCCTTTTAACTCAGCCCAATGTATTGTAGTCATGCTTCAGTTCATTTCAATGTGTTATTATGTGCACACATGCCTATTCAGTAGTAAGCAAAGGTTAAGAGCATGTCTCATAATCTTGTGAGCAACTTGCGGGTAAGGAAAATGTTTCATTAACCTTTGATCAAGACATCAAAAACATTAGCCTTGGAAATATTCAAGAAATACTTACTAAATTAATGTAGGATAGATGTGAGGTAACTGTCTCTCTAGCAGAAAAAAGACATATGTTGGAATAGATGTTTTTTAGAATTTCATTAGGTTTTTTACATAGCAAATTACCCCAAATGTAATACTTCCTGGTGTTAATTCTTCAGTGTTTACTAAACGTTCCCCAAACACTGACTGAGCACCGCTATGAGTCAGGAGTGCTACAACGCGGACTGAACGTGGTTGCCCTGGGGGCTGGCAGTCTTTTGAGGGAGATCACTCCTTACCACATAAATATTGAAAACCAAGATAGGCGTTGTGATCAGAGGTGCATGAGGATGCAGCACTGCCCCCCAAAGCTGAGTCAAGGAAAGTACTTTGGAGACACTGGAGGATAGAGGAAGAGGGAGGACATTCCAGGAAGAAGAAAGAGGAGGAGAAGAGCACCTTGTTCTAGGAATGACAAACACCAACTCTGCCCTGGGCAGAGTGATGGTGGAGAAGGAAGAGAAGGTCAGAGCCAGGTTCTAAAGATTTTGAATATCATTAAAGGAATATCTTCTTTTTATCAGTGATCATGAATCATTATTTTAACTGTAGTCATCACATTGTACTTTCCTCTCATGAGCATAGTGAGGAGGATACAAAACCCCAGTGACGTGCCATTCCAGCCTCTTCATTTACCATGAAGACAGCGTGGTCATGCCACTGTGTGGTGTGGTCTTATTTTAGATGTAACCTTGAATCAAATACAGTAAGAAAAAAGTAAATTCTCAGGCTTCTGTACTTCTGTACATACTGTTTTCTGACAACAGTATGACTTGTGACATCTCTTACTGCTCCCCACTTCCCTAACTTATGTCTCAACATCAGAGCTGAGCTCTGGCTCTGGGGAGTTTGATTGAGAAGTATCTTTAGTAATAGAGTCACATGGTCAGTTACACACTTGTGGGTCGTAGTAAAAGCCAGCAATTACCCCACATCCCATTCCAAAATAGAGAAATAATTTAAAAACTAGAAATGTAAGATCATTTGCATGGTGAGTTCTTGTTCTGCTCCTAAGAACTTGGAAGTTTTGTTTTTGTTTTTTTTTTAAAGCATCTTCCTATTTGCAGCCAGTCTGGATTTTGTAGACCTCCCCTTAGTCAGATTGCCTTTGGAGATATGTCTGCTACAGAATGCATCCTGTTTTGTTGTTGTTATTTCAAATTGATCTCCCCATCTTGGTAAAAAGTCACCAGTCTAGCAATTAGAAACTGCTGTGCTCACTTGTTTTTACCTGAAGTCCCATACTGAGAAAATTGCATTTTACTTGGCTTGAGTTCTATTCTTGAGTGATGCTCAAGTTAAGAAGCAGGTGTGCCTGTTAACATTTGATGACTTCAGTGGATAAAATGCTGCATATGAGGTAGCCCATGTAAACTAAGCTCCATTGAAAGTAGAATGGTTAATTTTCATTTTCTCTTCCTCACTTTCAGTGGGGCCATGATCCAAATATCCATGATATCCTGCCCATGCTATTGTAGTAGCCTCTAATCCTGTCACTTTTCTTTCATAAGGCCTTTCATGGATTTCCTGGTTTTGAGAAATTAAAATAGAAATTTCATTAATCAGTCCCAAGAAACCTTTCATGTCTCCTCAGCTATTACATATCTACACATATTACAAGTTGCTGCTAAACTGAACGATTATTCAGTGTTCCTTCAACTAATTGCACTACCTCCCCACCTCCTTCTCTCTCCCTTATTCTGTTCCTGTCTGTCTTTGTCTCTGTTTGCGCCCCCTCTCCCTGGCCAGGCTTCAGCTAGGTTGTTCTCTGAAATATGCTGCTGCCTGGAATGCCCTTCTACTCCTACTCACCTTACTCTTAAATTTAAGCCTATGTTTTAAGATGCAGTTCAATCATCTCTTTGTCTTGAAAACTCAATAATTTCTAAGTAAGATTCATTGTTCATTCATTTTATTAAGTATCTTCTTTGTGCCGGGGAGGGTTCTTGCTACTGGGAATACAGATGAGCCAAATTTCTTGCCCTCATTTATGTTACAATTCAGTATAAGTCATATAAAAAGGTAATAGTTAAAGAGGCATAATGTATAATTCCAAATGGTAGAGAGTACATTAAGAATAATATGTTAGGATTCATAGGTGGAGCTATATTGTCCAAGGCAGGGATTTTTCTTTTTCAACTACAGGCAGCATATACCACTTTAGGACATGAATGGTTTCATGCATGTTCCCTTCATAATGGCTCTTTGATGTAAAGGAAAAGTACCACTTACTTTTCTCATCTTTGACCCATCTTGCAAAACACTCAATAATTACATATGTCCTGACCGAAGGAATGTACACATATATTAATGGGTGAACAAGTGAATTATTCTCTACTATGTTTTATTTTCAATTTATTTCTGTAAAGTAGTAAGTAAAATACTCCCAATAGAACAGATTGATAGCAAAGAATAGACTCTGGTCAAAGGTAAAATTACCTAATCACATGGATTAAAATCATAAGTTGATCCTTAGAACTAGGCATAAGTGTCATACTTGTCTTATGAGTTGCTTTATTTTATTTTATTTTTTTTGGTATTGGAGATTGAACTCAGGGGCACTCGACCATTGAGCCACATCCCCAGCCCTATTTTGTGTTTATGTAGAGACAGGGTCTCACTGAGTTGCTTACCTCCTCGCCGTTGCTGAGGCTGGCTTTGAACTCACAATTCCCCCATCTCAGCCTCCCTAAGTGCTGGGATTACAGGCTTGAGCCACCGCGCCTGGCTTGAATTGCTTTTTAAATTAAGATTTTTTTAAAAAAAAGTTGGCACATTATAATTATACATAAAAATGGCATTTATTATGCTAGAGTCATATATGCATATAACATAACTTGATCAATCTCATTTTGAAAAAACAAGTTGCTGGGAGAAGAAAACCAAACTTGGTTAAAAATTATATTCTAAAGAGACATTTAAAGTGAAGCAATTATGTGGTCAAAGCATACATATGTATCAGAGTGGTTTGTGAATGCTTCAGTTGTTATCTATTAACTTACCCTGAAAGACTGACAGGATCATTGTTTCTTGTTCGTTTCTTAGTTTCCCATCTGTGCAATGGGCTTCTGTAAGTCTGTGATATATCTCAGAGCCCACATGACCCTTTGTCCTCTTTATATCATGGTAACCTACAGAAGCCCCCCAACCCTTACCAGTGGTTTGTTCCAAGACAAGAAGAGCTCAGAACATGGATTCAGCATAAAACAAAGTTAAGTGTTCCCTTAAGAAGTAGGTAATACTTTTTTTGTCTTTTTTTCAGTATTTTTATTGGTGCATTATAACTGCACGCAAAAATGAAATTCATTATACTCTATTTGTATATGCACATAACAAATTGGTAACATTCCCCAGTATACTCCATTTCCCTCTTCTCTTTCCTCCTGCTTATCTGCTTGCTCTACTTTACTGATCTCCCTTCTATTATTACTATTAATATTTTAATTGGTGGATTGTAATTATACATAAAAGCAGGATTTTTATAATTATACTATAATAGAGTAATTTGGTATATTTCACTCCCCAGTGCTTTCCCATACCTCCTCCCTCCCTTTCAATTCCCTCCTCTATTCCATTGATCTCCCTTCTATTTTTATGAGATTCTCTATCCTTTATTTAATTCCTTTATCCCCACCCCCTACTCTAGCTTTCATGTATGAGAGAAAACATTCAATCCTTGACTTTTTGAGACTGGATTATTTCACATAACATGACTTTCTCCATTTCTACCTACTCACCAGAAAATTATATCACTTTATTCTTCTTTATAGCTGGGTAAACACTTTATCCTTCCATCTTTTGTTGGACACCTAGTTGGCTATTTTGAAATGCACTGCTGTAAACACTGGTGTGCATAGTATGATGATTTTATTTCTTTGGGATAAATAACAAGGAGCTGGATCATGTGGTGGTTTCATTCCTAGTGTTTTGATGAATCTCCAAACTGCTCTCTAAAGTGGTTGTGCTAATTTTCAATCTTACCAACAATGTATAAATGTACCATTTTACCCACATCCTCAACAGTAATTGTTGTTATTTGCATTCTTGATGATTGCCATGGGAAATGGAATGAGATGAAATCTCTGTACTTTCAATATGCATTTCCCTGATTGCTAAAAATGTTAAATGTTTTTTTATATTTGTTGGTCATTTGTATTTCTTCTTTTAAGAAATGTCTGCTTAGATCCTTTGCCCATTATTGACTGGGTTGTTTGCAGTGTGTGTGTGTGTGTGTGTGTATGTGTGTATGTTAAGTTTTTTGAATTCTTTATAAATTCTAGATATTCATTCACTGTCAGAAGAGTAGTTGGCAAATATGTTCTCCCATTCTGTATTCTCTCTCTTCATTCTCTTGATCCTTTTCTGTGGAGAAGCTTTTTAATTTAATGCCATCCCATTTATTCATTCTAGGTTTTATTTCTTGAGATTTAGAGGTCTTGTTAAGTAATCAAATCCTCTGACAATATGTTGGAATGTTCACCCTACATTTTTCTTTACCAGTTACAGAGTTTTTGGTCTAATTCCTAGGTCTTTGATCCACTTTGAGTTTATTTTTGTACAGGGTGAGCGGTAGAAATCTAGCTTCATTCTTCTATATATGGATATCCAGTTTCCCCAGTATCATTTTTAAAAAGGCTCTCCTTTCTCCACTCTACATTTTTGGCAACTTCTAGTATCAGATAATTGTATCTTTGTGGATTTGTCTCTGTGTCTTCTATTCTATTACATTGGTCTTCATGTCTAATTCAATACCAATACCATACTATTTTTGTTAATATAACTCTGTAGTATAAATTTTGAGATCAGGTATTGTGACACCTCTAATATTCTTCTTTCTCAGTATTGCTTTGGCTATCTGAGTCTTTTTTTCCATATGAATTTTAGGACTGTTTTATCTATTTTTGTTAACGTCATTGGTATTTTGAGAGGGATTGCATTGAGTCTGTAGATTACTTTTGGTTATATGGTCCTTTTGACAATATTAATTCTTCCATTCCAAAAACATGAGAGGTCTTTCCATCATCTATGTTCTCCTTGAATTTCTTTTTTCAGTGTTCCATATTCATTGTAGAGATCACTTACCTCCTTGGTTAGATTCATTTCCAACTTTCTTATTTTTTGGGGAGGGGGTGTAATGCTGTAAATGGAATTGTTCCCTAATTTATTACCCAGCAGACTCATTTTCAAAGTATAGGAAAGCTTTCCTGAATTTGTTCATCAGCTCTAGAAGTCTTCTGATAGAGATTTTTTGGGTCTTCTAAGTGCAGAATCATGTCATCAGCAGAGATAATTTAATTTCTTCTTTTCCCATTTGCATGCCTTCAATTTGTCTTTCTTGCCTGATTACTCTGAACAGATTTTCAAGAACTATAGTGCACAAGGATGGTGAGAGTGGACATTCTTGTCTTGTTCCTCATTTTAGAGGAAATGCTTTCAGTTTTTCTCCATTTAGTATGATGTTGGCTTTGGGTTTGTCATATATACCTTTTATGATGTTGTGGTAAGTTTATTTTGCTTTAAACAAACAAAACATAGAACATGACCATGTTGGTTGCCATTTTTGTTTTGTTAGTTTTTTGTTTTGGTTGTGCTGGAAATTGAACCTAAGGACTCAGATATGCTATGCAAGAGTTCAACCACTGAGTTACATTGTTTGGATGCTTTGGTAGGCAACAGATATCCAATAATCAACTCTAGTTAATTTATGTCAGAAATTAATTTATTAGAAATTTTTGGTAAAGGTCACTGAGTTCAAGAAAAAAATCTGAATAACAAGGCTCAGAAAAGATCAGAACAAAGGCAAGTCAAAAATTTAGATTGCAGAAACTAAAGAGCCTCCTTAGGGTTTCATTATAAAGATTATAATGAGTATGTGCTATGCCATTATTCTCAAATTTTAAAAAATCTAGACTCAAGGCTATTGATTGACCTCATTTTGGCCATCTCTATGTCAGAATGGGGACAAGGTGTGGAAGATAATGTACTTTGATTGACAGAGTCACTATAAACGCATCTAATGTTAAAAATACAGTTACTTGATAGAAAAATCAGATGTTTTTAGTTGGATAAGTGAGAATAGATGTTCAATAAGAATAATGCTTACCACAAGCAAGATTTCAGGAGCAAGAAGCAGCTTGGTTTGAAAAATGGAAATAGCAAAGATGCGAGCATTAAATGCCTAAAGTTCAAATACAAAGATTTGGGCAGTAAATGGGTTGGCCTTCTACTTAGAAGCTATTATGTAGAGATTATTTTAATTTCCCAGAAGTTTTCTTTTAGGATAAGTCAGATAATCTACACAAGTTAATGTCTATCTTAAAGTGAATACCTAATAAATTGTATCTATTATTATTATTATTATTATTATTATTATTATTATTATCCTGGAAAAAATATGGTCAGGGTATTTGAGGACAAGAATTCAAATATATAATGACATGTTACTGGAGAGCTCTGAATGCCTCCAAGAGGATACAGCTGAGAGATAATCAGATACTGCCCCAGGATGTGTGCATATTTCTGGTTATCTGATTGCAAAAGTCTCTATCCTAAATTAATCTTATAATTGCCTACTGCTGTGCCCTCTTTGCAGCACCAGCCTCCTCTTTTCATTATCTTTGGCCCAAAGATATAATGTTCAAATAGTGGAACAAAAGATGTAAATTGTGATGTTTGATTAAAATATGAGATAATGTTATACATTTTCACTGTACTTTCTTAATACTTGCCCAAAATGACCTACTGTAATCAGTACTATTTTGATGTCTATGGAGCATACTAAGGTATGTGATGGGTCAGAGCCATCTGTACCAGTACACATTAAAAGCTAACAAATCAACTAAAGACTATCAACTTCTTTATTATCACTAAATTCTAGTAATTTTGAACAATGCCAGTGATAAAGTAGTCCTCCCCACCAAGGAGAAAATGCCCTTTTCTGCCCTACTTAATCATCATCTTATAGTATGCCAGTGTCATCTGTCTTATTGCTCAATTTTAGAGGACAACCTTCATACTTTGTTTAGTTTATAGCTCCCATGGAGATTGGCATTGACCTTTTAATTATGTGAGGAATGTAGATTTGGGGTCTTACTAAAGTGATTCACCCAGTTTAGGTAACTCTCCTTAATTAAAAATGTTTATAGCTTAGAGTCCAAATTAGACATCAGATTCCTCATCTGAGAAGTAGGACAATAATGCTTATCTACAAAACTGAGGACTGTGATGCTTAATAACAATGGAATGCATAAAACCATTGGCACAAGCCTTGCCACTTAGGCTTATAAAAGATAAATTTTTTATGTCACTAGAGTTATTAGTATGTCAACAGATATATAATACAAGTCTATCATTTGTCAGTTTAATTTATGGGGTAAAATATGAAAACGACATGGAGCTTGTCCGATACCACCTCACCAAACATATGTACTGTGAGGAGGTGTAAAATCTCTAGACTATGGAAAAAAACAGTGAAAAATATAGAAAAGAGCACAAGATCACAAACTTCAATCATACTGGGAAGGATGGGCTTTTAGGAAAGTTCCTAAGGAAAATTAAAAGATGAAATTCTGGCACAGTGGTATCACTTAATGGAAAAATAAAGTTGAACATTCAGAAGTGAGAAGATCATATCATAAAAGAACATTTCTGTAAAGAAAAAAGTAAAATACAAACTGTATGTACAATTTCCATATTGAAACCAGAGTTTGAGATGAAACTAGAGTCTACTTCTGCTGATGGGTGAGGTCTACATAAATTGTAGTCCATGTTAAACAGGTACAGAAAAAGTAACAAAGCTACTGGTTTAAAATCAATGTTAAACAAGTAGTGGAAAAGTACCAAAGCTATTGGCTAGGCTTGTGACCTAATTGGTGTGCCCTTTTAGCCTTTGAGTTTGAACTTTCCTGTAATCTCCATTCAGGTCTGTCCCCACTTCCATTTTTTCTCTGCTGAGACAAAAGATTGGCTGGAATGTTTAGAATGTTTCTACAGATTATTTTCATGGAGTGATCTTTACATTTGGAAAAGCCTTAATTGGAACCCATTAACTATCCTTTCTTATTCAATATGAAGGAATATATCCATAAGATATATAATGGAAAAAATCTTAAAATTGTTAAAATTGCTCATTTCTGGGCTCTAGAACTGCAGGTGGTTTTAATTTTTCCCTGTATGTATGTCATATTATCTTCCCTATATGTATGATAATAAAATCAGATGTAAAAACAAAGGGCATGACTACAAACTTAGAAATAAAATGTTTCTTTTTTAAAGAAGGTGAGCAAATAGCATTAAAAATATAATTTGGGAAGGAGCACTATTTCCCAAGCTCAAATTTTTAGTTCCTGGGCTGTAGAAAAATATAGGTTATATTTGTTAGAAACAAACTTTTCTTTACTAGGCCCTAGAGCAAGCAGCAACTTCAGCCAATGAACTCTGAAGAAGTCTTTACTCCCTGGATTTCTCTGGATGAGGTGTGACTTGTGTGATTTGAGTTTAGAGAAAATGGCACTGAAGGTTATTCTGCAATGAAGAGTGAAGAGAAGCTGCAGAGAGTTGTCTAGCTGCTAAAACTTTAGAATGTGCTTTAAATACTCAATGCCATTCTTTCACGGGAAATAATGAGCCATTGATTTTGAATTAGGCCTTTTCCTACCTCTTATCCTTCCCTGAATGCTGCTTTTCTTTTCTCCTGGTAAAAGCTTATTTACCTCCCAAGATCTCTTTCATCTACTAATCCATTCCAAGAAGTCTAGATTGGTTCAGCAGTGCCCCCAACCCCCCGCATCCTAACCCAGTTTTCCCCTAGCATTGTGTAAGGCTTTATCAAGGCTTACACACATTGAGCTTTCACCAAAGCTCTATCAGACTGCATAGAACATGTTTATTTGTATTTTTCCCTTAGCAGATTGCAGTTACTATAAAGTAGCACCTAGCATTATTATTCTGTCTTAAATATTCTTTACCTTGAAAAAAATAGATGATGAATAAATGGTTAGTTTCCAATGTCAAATATAAGTAACTTTTCAGTTCTTACCTTGTTTTTCTTGGTACTGGGGATTGAACTCAGCGGTACTCGACCACTGAGCACATCCCCAGCCCTATTTTGTGTTTTATGTTTGACCACTAACACCATTGCCCATCATTCTGCAAATTTCTGTTCTCCTTCTATACTTCTGAGGATTCCTCCTCAGTTCCTTTCATTGGGTTCTCTTCTGCCTGAGTCCACAACTGTCTTCTCACTAAATACTCTCCCTGGGTGAGCTCACCTCTTTCTCTCCATTTGTCTCCACACATAGGATGAAGGTGGCCATGTTTCCCTTTCCCAGCCCAGTCCTCTGCTGAGATCCAGGTCTATCTGTGTGTGCTGGCCATCTTTACACAGACGTCCTACAAGCATTCACTCTCAACATGGTCCATCTGGATTTCATTGTTCATGATGTCTCTAGCTCAGTGAACCTCATGCTTTTTCAATGTCTTTTCCCTACTAGATCTATGATCAATCTCTCCCTGTAGTACCTCTTTCTTTCCCTTCTTCCCCGTTCATTTTTTCTAACTTCAGCTACTTTTCAACTCTTACGTAAACTATGGCAATAGCCTAAGAACTGATCTATTAAATATTATTTCCAAATTATTTCTAAATTGATCTTCCAAAAGCACAGTTATCATCATGTTACCCTCCTGTTTCATTTATCATTATTGCCTACAGAAAGCCCCTAAGTGGGTGTTGTCTTCTCAGGGAAGCAGACTCAGAGATGGAGTTGAGCATGCAGATGTTTATTAGGAGAAGCCTTTGAGGTCAACACTGATTAAAGGAAGAAGAAGAAAGCAAGAAAGGACTGAAGAAAGATCAAGTGGTGATGTGGACCCAGTAGCAGACTCAGCTTGTTTCCTTTCCCCAGTGTTCTAACCTCTGATCATATCGATTTACTTGCAGTTCCTCATTAGTTCAGCAGAAGCTTCCCTGCCTTCCCATTAGGCAGTATTGATCATTCTCCCTTCTCATCTCTCAGCATGCTCTGTACAGAATTCCATCTTAACACCCACATTGCAATATATTATTACACTTACCAATTTATATGCCTATTTCTAGCAGATACTAAACTTATATTAACATCAGGCAGTTTGTTTATATATAATATTTGTATCCTAAGCACACAAATATACATGATGTATCTAGAATATAACATTCACTTAAAATGGTATGGAAAAGGTGAATAAGTAGGTAAATAGATGGGTAGATAGAAAGTATTACTCTCATTGGAGCCTTGGAGAAACATTGAATCAGTAATCTGGTCTAGTATAGCATTTCATAGGATGATGGCATTTTCTAACTTTCATGGGAAAGGGACAGGGTGAAACAGAAGTAGTGTGACTTAAATAGATGAAGACCAAACTTAGACAAGCCAGCAAAGACAAGGATAAATAGAAAGATACAAAGCAAAGATGATTTCCAACTCCAGTTATTTTAGGCAGTATGGATCAACAATCCTGACTGGGAAAGCAAAATTAAAAAGCAAAATTAAAATCCAGAATCTTAATGAATGTTTTAGAATATGAACTCTAACCAATGAGATATAAAACTCCAGAATACCTTCTCTCTCTCTCTCTCTCTCTCTCTCTCTCTCTCTCTCTCTCTCTCTCTCTCTCTCCCTCTCCCTCTCTCTCTCTCTCTCTCTCTCTCTCTCTCTCTGAAATGTTAAGGTTCTGGGCAGTGAGAAGTTTGATACCTACCCTTCCTTCCATCCATCATCAGTCCATCTGTCTATACATCCATCTGCCCTTCTTTCCAACCACTTGTGCAATTATCCACGCATTTAATATCTATTTGGAAGTAATAAGAACCTACCTTGTTTACATGTTTAGGTATTCTGTTTATGACTGGGCATACAAATATGCATACGGCATGTTCCTTTCCATCAAGAATAAAAAGAATGCAACCCAGTGCAATGAATGCTTTAATGTAAGATGGGCTATACTTAGAAATACCATAAATAAGCCCTCAGATTGGTCCTATGGGTGAAATCATCAAGTTTCTAGTAATGGATAATGGGCATGAGCCACAGGATGAAGTCTGATGTGGAGTTGAAGATTTGAGAACTAGAATGTCTCTATATTTTCTATATCCAAGTTTAAAAAAGCTATCATATATGGGCTGAGTTGAAAAGATTGGTGTATCTGGACTGAAGGAGGGAGAGGAATCAATTTCTGTTTGGCTTCCTCTTCTTGTTCCATTCCAGTAGTTCCCAGAAGCAGCACTGAACTCATTCTAGCTTTTCTTTTATTTAGTGAGTTTCCACTTATCTGCATTTCTTTAAGAGGAAAGAAGGAAGGAGTGAGTGAGGGAATGACAAAAGAAATCCTGCCACCTAGAAACAAGGAATAGCAACCAGCACCTCCCCTTCATAATAATTTCAGAGCACACCGATTCCACAAGCCCTTTAGGAAGTAGGCATGAAACCAATACCTCAAGAAATTTTTCCTGTGAGTTGCTGTAATGAATCAGGTCAGACTGACATCACATCTCCCAGATACAACCTTAGGAAATAAACTGAGAGGAGGTGTTAAGTATGCATTTTACCTAATGAAATTCTGCTTCATAAAGAGAGAATTAATACTTTTCTAAGCAGTCATCCTGATTTGTGACTCTTTAAATTTGTATCAGCAGCTCTCCTAAAAATGATGTTCTCTCACAGGAAAAGGGAGCAGGATATAGGAAGACTTTAAAAAATAAAGCTTAAAATTAAACATTTTAAGAATGTAAAGGATGCTAAATTTTCTCATTTCTGGTATTCGTGTGAAAGTTAAGAATGTGAATGAAGAATGTGACCAAATTCAACTCAAGCTACACTCAGATAGTTTCAGCATACAGGCATATCCTCAGGGGTACCAGGAAGTTTCCCTTGTTTGTTTTTTAACATTTTGTTCTCACTTCAAAATGGAAAAACACAATAAATGAAGAACTTTGTGATAAAGCAACTCATACTAGATGCCCTTGCATTGGTTGGTAGTAAGATTTTATTTCTGGAACTGGGCCCTAAATTATTGTTAATTCCTCTTCCCTCACCATGAACATGAAATCGCTCTTCCTTGATTTGAGCACTGTCTCTTCCCTTAAAAGTTTTCAATTAAATTAAAAACTTATAATACCTTTGACAGCCATGTCTTTATCTGCATTTATACAATCTTGCCACCAAATCTCACTTTGACCTGCTGTTACTATGTTACTAAGCCCACTGGTGAATCCTCAGGTAACTAGAGTGAAAGGGAAGTACCCACAGAATCTGGAACTGACAGTAGTTTTGCTATAGTCACTTGTTTAATTAGAGGCAATAAGTTCAAAGAGATCATGAACGGGTTTTAATAAGAAAAGAAATAAAATGGCTTGCTCTTTAATCACCTGTAAATCCAAGAATAAACCAAGTAGAGTTCTCACCTCTTGACCAAAATCTAATCCTTTAGTTTAAAAAAAAGGGGGGGGGGATTTTTTTTTTTTTTTTTTTTTTTAGCTCAAACTGCCTCCAAAGAAAGTTCAAAGGAAAAAATATCAGGAGTGTAAATGGCAAGGAATAGGCATTTTACCAGTGATTCCACACTTCTGACAATGTTTTTTTTTTCATGTAATCAGTCCAGAAAAGACACTTGCTTTCCCAAATCTAAACCAAACTTCTTTGTGTACTTGCAAATTTATTCCTTTTGGACCTAATCTGAGATATAATGGAGAAAAGTTTTTCCTTATTTATATATAGTATTCTTCCTTTGTAATTTATAGAGTTTACTCTTCAGCTTTCTCATCTATAGCTATAGCTTTAGTAGTGAAATATACATGCTCCAATGTATATATCAATGTTCAAAATTTCATTGGTATAGACAGAACATCTCATGTGTTTAACATTACTGCTCTTCTCCTGTCCTTTCAACATTTTCAGGTGGCCATTCAATCTGAGAACAACATCCCAGTTGAATCAGGAAATAGGCCCCTTCCAACTACCAGATGAGAATCGTAGACTCCTTGAGGCAGAGGGGACAATTCTATAACCCCTAAGGGCAGTTGTATAATCAGCCAATGACAATCTTATGCAGCCCCTGCAGGGTCTCAGTTTGTAAGTGCACTGGTATCCTCCCTTGTCCCTTGCTCCAGAGACCAGCAGATCCAAATCCTTTAATCCTTTATGTTTCCTAGGACAGTTTTAATAAAAGTATTTTTATTCTCAGAAGACCTGTTAATGGCAGCATGGTAGGAACCCTATTTCCTTTAATCTTTCTGAAATCACTGAATACTTTGTTTTTATTATAATCTTTTTCAGTAATAATATTCTAAGCAGTTGAAAGCAAGAATAGCTTCAGCTTGTGATAGCTGCAGCCAGATGGGCTCAATAATCATTCCTTTTAAATACATTTTAAGTTGGGCTCTTATCTTTAATCCACTTATCACAGTGTCTCTACCAAAATCTTAAGGTTATGAAACAACTACGTTGTTAAACTCCCTCTAGAAATAAATTCAGGCAGAAATGATGTCAGGGCACTAAGAAAATTAGTTCTTTAGAATGGATGAAAAGAAGGGGAATGAAAGGGCGGTAAGGGTAAATCTTGGCTTTTAGAGTAGAAAACCACAAAGCAGTGAGAAAGAAATGGAATATTTTAAAACTGTGACAAGTGGCTTTATGCTTTTTATGTTAGCTATTAACTGCTGAGACTCACTAGGCATAATATGCAAAAGGCAATAATTGAATGTTCGAATACTCTGTAGTGCCACAATGGGATTCCTATTTCTAGCGTCCACTGTAATTATGAATTGTGCTCAATATATGGGACTTGTAGAAGAAATGCTGTCTTTGAATCATGCTTGAATTGTTTAAGGTAGTTTGTCCTTATTTCAACTGATGGAGGTAGACATTACAATTTACTGGACGCAGAAAAGCTCTTGCTGTAGGCTCTCTTTGGTGTCTCTGGGTACAGTATAGGAAATATTTCTAAATGGAATTCAAAAAGATAGGATAGTGTAGCGACTCCAAGTTCCTCCAAATTCATGTATTCCTAACCTTCACCAGGCCTTAAAGCTATTTTTCATAGCAGCACATATTTTCTCCAAGACCTTCCACCTCTCCTGCAGGTGTTCCTTCAAGCAACCTCCCTTCCTCTGCCAGGTCAATTCTCTAGATCTAGCGCTACTTACAAAACTCCTTGTCCAGGCCAGGAGGTACTCTGCCAGACAAGAGCTTTCTATATGCATTTAAGTCCAACCTCCCACTTTCATCAACTAAACAATTCTAAAAACTCAACCTTTATCAAGAAACAATCTATCCTTGAATAGCTCAACAGAACTAGTTGTCAAGTTCTGAGTTTTAATTCAAAAAAGTCAATTATACATATGCAGAAGTTGGAGTTTCACTCAAAACATTCTCAGTTTTCAGTTAAAAATAAGTTTCAAATTGACCCAGTAAACATGATGGAAACTGTCAAAAAAACAGTCTGGCATTGCATTAAGTATAATGGCCTAACAGAATCCTTTTACATGCATCATCGATCATGTGTCAGTCAGCATGTAACACCTGCAAAGTGTATTCACATCTGTGATGTTGACAAAACAGTGCATATGAAGGGAGACAAGCAAAATATCTAGTGACCAAAATAACAACAGAAGCAGCTAAATATATTAAGACCAGGGGCTGTGTTCCCATCTAGTTTTTTCTAATTTCTTTTCCTCCACTGTCAACATCATTATAACTGCATATATTCAATCCTCTTGATCTACCACACCCGGAGATAGGTACTGGAGAAATACAGGTTATTTATTAGGGCTTAGCCTCTGATTCCAGTCCCTAGGACACTCTATCACTTATTCTTAAAATCCAAACACTGTGGATTTAGAAAGTAAAACCTCTGCCACAAGTATCTCTTCCATTTTGCTTGTAATATGTGACACGTAGGTGCTTTAGTTAATAATGTTGTTTGACAGAATATCATTGTATAGTGGACAAAATATGAATATGGGCTTTCAAATTAGATATACCTGGGTTAAAATTCCATTCTAAACATTGCCACCTGTGAACTCTCTAAATAAAGTAGGATTACATTACATGGTTATAAGAAACACTCATAACATGAGTATTGCACCTAGCATTGGACACATCTAATAAGTGATGAAATGAAGATTTAGACCCATAGTTTTATTTCAGAATCCAAGGTATGTATTAAAATCACCATGTCAGATCAAAACCAGACTGGTACCAAAGCTTTGATCAAGAGTCTGTGCATGCTCACTCCATACACAGGGAAACAGGATGCATTGTTTCTCAGAAATATCTGACAGTGTTTTCCCAGCTTATTCTACACATATTTTGCCATGTGGAAACAGGCCTCTTTGCACTCTGAGAATAATGACTGGACTTGGCAGAGATTACCATGATGAAAGTGCTCTGCCTGACTGTTGTTCCATTAAAATGCTCTCATTTATTCTTGCAAAGCCACTCATTCAGTGCACTTGAAAATGGCTGTGCTTTTCCCCAGGCAAATCTTCAAGCAGACTCTTGCTCTTTCCTGTCACCTGGGCTTCATGGGTAATTGGAAGGTGTCTGTAGATATTGGCATTTCTACAGCAGCTGTTGACTTGCTGCCAGTAACAGCAGGAGAATATCCCCTTAATTTCTAAAGAAACAAATCTTCACCAAAGTCCAAATAGATATAGATTGTGGCAATCTAGCCTACAATGACAAACATGCCAGAAACCTTCCTTTAGCCACGTGGGTCTAAATGATCCCTGAAATTAGAGCTAAGTCCCAAGCAGACAGGCTGAACACAACTAAAATGATTACAGCTCAGAGATATATCAAGAAGATAAAGTAGAATTTCCAAAGGTTTTCATAAAAATGGCATTTAGTTGTTGGATAAATTAAAATAGTTTCCATTTGCATGCTTGTTAAGCCAAGCATTTTACTTCATTTGTTCATCCACCAATTTATTCATTCATTCAGTTTGGGAAAATGATGAAGTGCCTACTCTATGCTGCATGCTGTGGTCGGGGGTTGGAACAAAACAAAGCTATACATGGTTTCTAACATCACAGAACCCATAATCTAGTGGTGGAGAAAAACATTAAGCATATTTTGATAAAGCAACTTTAAAAATTAAAATCATGAGGGCCTAAACAGAGAATTACTCATGGCTTCTCTATAAATTCCTCTGAAGGAGACACTTGAACAAAGAAGTAAAGTGTAAATGGAGGTTACTACAAAGAAAACAGGAATACAAGGAACAGAAGAAGTTGCATGTGGGGAGGCTATTTAAACAATTCAAACACACAACTGATGTTACGCCATTTCACAGCTAAAAGCACTGAGGCCCAGAGAAGATGCATGACTTACCCAAGATCTATATTAAAAAATATTAAATCTCCAATTTGAATATAAGTAAGCATATATAAAGGATCTCTCTAACCATCATCAATACTCTACTTTTAAAGAGAAGTTTTTTGTCCCATGTATTTTTGCTCCATATCTATGTATGATAATGGAATAACGCAACAACTTCAGACATGACATTCATATATCTCAAGATATGTAACTGAAAGGTGTTCAGTTTTGTTTGTATAACTGGTAGATGTCCTATTCTATCCTTTTCAGAATTCCCACTGAAAAATTCTTTTATTAATCGTGGTTTAATCCTTGCATAGTTAGAAACAAAAATAAAATAAAACAGGTATGAAGTTGGCTTTGAGGTCCTCCTATTGTAGTGATTGAGCTAACAATGGATAGAGTTGCAAGGACCAAAAAGCATCAGGGAATCATTTTCTTTCCATATTTTGAGGCATTTTATTCCAGGAACTTTTCTCTATGCTAGCTTTATGAGTTTTCATGGTGATGATAATAGTGATAATAGCAATCCTAATGGTAGATATTATTTAGTGGTAGTTTATGTAGCACTCAGCATTTTATTGATGTTTAAGATACATTTTCCACATTTAGAATTCTAAAATTCTGGTGTGTTTTATAATCAATGACAACTTACAATTAATTGATATTTAACTCAGTTGAGAATAATCTACACTACTTATAATCAATGATTTATTGGAATCAATAAAATATGACAACATAAGTTATGTTTAATCTTTATATCAGCCTAGGAGGAAGTCATAGTATTATTTTTATTTGACAAATAAAGATTATGTACATTTATCATATATAGTATGTTGTTTTGATATGAATACATGGTGGAATGCCTCCACTGAGCAAATTAATAAATGAATTATTTCATTTGTATGAGGATGGTGGATATTGAACAATTTTTATGTATGTGAGAACTCTTAAAATTGATTCCCTTGGTAAATTTGAAGAATAGAATACACTACTATTAACTGTAGTCACTATGTTGTACAATAGATCACTTGAATTTATTCTGACCCAGTATCATTATTTTACACGTAAAGAAACTGAGTTTTAAAAGGTTATGTAATGTGTCTTAGGTTACATGGCCAGCAAAGTGGGAAAACTGTAATTCTGACTCAGATTTGTGTTCTCTCTAGTCTTTGAGAAAAAATTTGTGCTCTAGATATTTTCTTTTTGAAATGACTTAGGTACCCAAAGGTCATCATTGGATTCTTGTTATTTTCTGCTGTCATGCCACTGCACAGGCAGATTAATTGTTTGATTTTTTTTCATTGGCTTCCTCAGGCACATAGCACAAAAAAAGCTTTGGATTGTACCCTAAAAATAAACATGGTTGGATTTGAAACTAAATGATAAATAAAACTCAATTAAGAGTGCATCAATTGTAGCATTTGAGAATAAAGACTATTTCACATTGCCTGGATTTTAATTTTGTTTTTCAGCTTGCTAACTTTACACCTTGAGCAAATCATGTACCCTTTCTGAGTCAGACTCATCATCTATTATATGGTGCATGCAATGTGTTTAAACAAATGCTCAGGGTGTTCCTTGGAACAGGCTAGAATTTGTAGACAGAAGAGTGAACAGATGCACAAGCCCCAAATTCCCTTAGAATACTGCAGAGAGCTTATTTGGTATGAGCCACAGCTCAACCATGGAGCTGTACACTAGGAAAGGGTCCCCTCTCCACAAGGTCCCAAGAAAATGGAGCGTCTATGCATGCTGATATTCTGTCCTTGATTTTTAGTCTGCACTAAGTGATTTTCTCTGATTGCCTATGCTTTTGGTACAACAGTAGCTCCACAATCAGACAAAGAGCATGGAACAGCAAGAATCATTTGGTACAAGCCAGAACTTAAATCTAAAGGTCAGTGGTTGCATGAAAAATTTAAATATCAATGCTGAAATTGAGACTTGTTTTGAGAATTTAATTAGAATATAGAAGTTCTTAGTGCTTCCTGGAGTGTAGTATGATTTCAATTAAAGTTTTTTGATGATGACTATAATGGTAGTGGTGATGATGATGGTGATGGTCATGATTATTTGAATGACTACCTCATCTTAGATTCTATCAAAACATACTGTGACTTTACTCTGTTGGGCACTTGTTATCTCCTCTTTATAGATGAAAAAGTTAAGGCCAGAGTCAAGATCCAGCTTTCCCAACTCCAAGCATTCCATTACACTATGAAGTCTTATAGAGTCATTCTTATTAAAACTTTTGTTTTAATAGGTTCATTTTTTCTGTATAAGTTTTTAGATATTTCAAAATACAACAATACACATTTCTGTATTTATTGCCTTATCAAAGGAAGTTTTAAAAACATAATATATGAGCCAAAGATCAAATTTTATTTTGCCTTTTCAAAACCCAACTGGCCCATTAGAACAGTTTCCATTTAAGACTTTGCCAGTATTATATATTGGTGAGGATTTAGAACAACTAGAACTCTCATAAATAGCTAGTAAAATAATTTGCAATTCCTTGTGAACATACATCAATCCTTGACCCAGTAATTCCAATTCTAGGTGTTTATTCTCAAGAAGTGAAAAAAAAGTCCAGAAAAATAAGTACATATGTGTATTCATAGTTACTATATTCATAGCAGTTCAAACTTTAAAACAACTCAAAATATTTATCAGTAGGAAAGCAGGCAAACAGTTGTGGTACGCTTACATAGTGCAATAATACAACAACAGAGATATATCTCAAAACTCATTTTTCTGAGTGAAAGAAGCAAGGTAGTATGTAATTCCATTCCCTAAACCTCTGCAATAGGCAAACTATTCTATGGTGACACTACTCAGATTGGATGTTTCCTTGGGTTGGGAGAGTAACTAAGAAGGGACATGAAGAAATATTCTGGGGTAAGGAAAATGTTCACTCACTTCATAGGGTGCAGATTGGATTGGTATATTTACTTGTCAAAATTAATTATTTATAAAAGTTGAGATTTGTGCATTACACTGTATAAAAATTATACTTTGTTAAATAAAGCACAGCAGGAGCTATAATTAGATTTTTTCATCAGACTAGTATTTCACTTCATCCCTTTATATTGAAAATTAGTTTTAAAGATGACCATCAAAACCAATTTGGACATGATTTTTATTGCTAAAATCCCAGTCCCAATTGCTTTCATTACTACAGCACAAAACAAAAATTATCCTCCAGTACCTAATCCTTCATTTTACTTCTGTAAGATGTTCATCTAGATGGGCACATGGATCACCCACTCCTCAACTTTTATCAAAGCTAGATGTGAATATATGATAAACTCCTACCTAATTCAAATAAACAATATATGTAACTTTTAAGTTATATCCCTAAAGAGTGAGGGTATGCCTTTTCCTCTCCTTTTTCATTCTCTGCTGGCCAAAATGGATTCCCAAAAGATGCGGCCTTTAGCCAATTTCAAACATGCACAATGATGGACCCTAAAGATGAGAAAAGCTTGAGTTCTTGTCTTGTCAAGCCACCAACATAGCCCTGGATCACCTACTGAAACTTCTAGAGGGAAAAACATTATGAACATCTATCTTATTTATACTACTGTTTTGGGGAAATCTTTTTGTTATAGCCATCTAATCTGTATTCTAAATAATATAACTATCTTATTTTTCATAGCCTCTGAAGGACCCTGATTTGGGAATTGACTAACATCTGCTTGAGAAGAGGATTGCAGAAGAATCTAATGTAGGGACCACAGTCACATTAGACCCTCAGTACCCACAAATGAACTTCCAGCCCTAAATGAGGCAGCATCTCTGAGAATTACCTAGGACAGGCCACAATTACCTTGTGTGGCTCACAGGCTTCCTCAAAAAGAGCACATCCTGAATATGGAGTAATTATAAACCCCACAACTGGACCTGCAGCATAAACTTGCAGCCTGTGTGTCCAGAAGAAGAGCTGTGATGCCAGTTGGCTTTCTTCCTCAGAGACATCGTCCCTGACTCGCCAAAGATTAGCTCCCTGTCAGTCTGGCCTGACTTTCAGAGTTTCATTCCATCTCACCAGTTTACATTTTGCTTATTTTTTTTTTTTTTTGCTCCTGGTTTTGCCACAGTCTTGTTATATCTCTTGTTGCTTTTGAATCTGCCCTTATGATGTCCTCTGGGTAAATGCTGACTTTCCTGACTCGAATGTGCCAAGAGACTTAATTAACCACTTAGATGTTTCCTTACACTTTGCACTTCTCAAAAGTGCATCTGCTTCTTTCATCACATTTTTATCTTCAAACAAGACTTGTGTTAAGCAGAAAAATTTTGGTGTCTTCATTTTATAAGTGAGATGCTTCAGACATAGTGAAAATACTATGTCCAATTCGTCTTCTGATTACAAGTCTAATACTCTTTGCCACAGCATGATCTGTCTCCTTCATACCCTGTTGGAAAATATGGGAACATAGCCGTAAGCAGAACACTCTCCTCTAGATTAGGGAATGATGGGTGAGGACAAAGGAGAAGAATTTTAAATTCCTACCAATTAATCTTCCTTCCCTGTTTCAGCAATTGGTATCAACATTGATCCAGTCATCAAAGACAAACATATATACATACACACACACATATATATACATATTTATATATATGGATATGTAATTGAGTTATATATATGTATATATAAATGGATCCAGTCATCAAAGAAAAACATGTATACATACACACACATACATATATACATATTTATATATATGAATATATAATTGAATTATATATGTATATATACATGAATCCAGTCATCAAAGACAAAATGTGTGTGTATATATATATATATATATATATATATATATATATATACACACATACATGTATGTATAAATATACTTGAAGTATATGTGTGTGTATATGTATCTATATTTTGTCTTTGATGACTGGATTCATATATACACTTCAACCTCTGCATTTCCCTTTCGGTCATCCCCCACTCAACACTCAATCATTTGCCAAGTTTTATTTTTTATACTCTTTAAATCTCAGGGAGAGATGTATTCCACCCCTTTATTTTGATGGTTGCCAATGGGCTTTTATAATATTCAGCCCAGTTTAATCAATACCTTCACAAATTTTATTTTTGTCACTATTTTTTATCTCTTCCAATCTACTCTGTACACCCCTGCCTCATGATCTTTCTATAAGACAAATCTTCCCCTGGTGTTTTTTGCTTGAGCTGCTTTAATTGTTTCTTTTAACTTTCTGGATGAAATTCATATTTTTTATCACTGCATGAGAACCACTTTAGGTGCAGATTTTCATGCACTTCTGCAGATTCCTTTCTTCCCCTTCTCTGCATTCACACTTGTTCTGCCCATACTGAGCTATTTGAAGCTTCTCTAATGCCTCATTCTCTTTACTATCTCTGTGCCAAGGTTCAAAAGCTCAAATACATTTAAAGGTGAAGCATAAATATACCTAACACTGTATGTGTAAGGTAGTAAGGAGTAGTAGAATTATGCATGTCATTTAAGTTCATTTAACTTCAATTTTAAAACACTATACTGAAACTAAACAAAACTGTTCTGAAGAACTATTCCAACTGCAGGCAGATTATAACCCTTGGTTGTGTTTCTGTACATGCTGTTTCATCCATTAGTAGTATCTCTATTCTCTTCCACTTTATCTCATATACTCCAGCTAATTCTTCAATATTCAACCTGATCGGTGCTTCCTCCAATCACAAGCTTCCTCACTTTGGATATCTCCTAAAGCACCCTCTTTGCATTTTCCTGCTACTTCTATTACAATGTGAGATCCTTGAAGCTGGAGGTTGGCCATGTTTTATTTAACCTGAACTCTCAGTGCCTGGCATGGGATTGATGTTCAGTATATATTTGAATGAGAAAACCATACAAGTAAATCAATTTATGTTTGAATGGAATGAATGATGCCTGAATATATTATTCTGAGCCACACATCTGGAATGTCTGTGCTAGTGAAAAATGAGTTTCCTCATCAATTCCGTCAAATTCTCCTATGAGGACTGTTCTGAGGTGGTGGTTCTCTTTAAGGAGCCCATGTTCTACTTCTCATTTTAAAGAGCTGAAGATCAGTAATCTGGGTTTAGACAAACATATCTTTTTTTTTTTTAATTTTTATTCTTGTTTTATTTAGGCTTACATGTTGACAGTGTAAATTGACTCATTGTACATAGATAGAGGATAACCTATCAATTCTCTAGTTGTAAGTTGGATAGAATCACATCATAGACAAACGTATCTTTTCTTCCTAAAAGTCACATCTTTTTTTTACTTTGTTTTATAGTTAATTGGCTTTCATTGAATGGTATATAATAGAGATGTGCTACCACATCAGAGTTCTATTTCCCAACAAACACCACATTATAAAAAGCAATTAAATATTAAGATCATAATCTCTTCATCATCAATAATCTACATGTGTATAATTTAGCAAGTTAGCAGAGGTAATGGGAGCATAATTGCCTTGAAGAATGAAGTTGGACAAATAATACAACAAGACGGGCTTCAGAAGGAATGAAGGTGGCAAGTTTTGAATGTCATTGGCACAAGGAGAAAAGAAAGTGGCCTTGCAAGGGGGCTGGGCCCTACAGAACTTGGTAACAAGTTGATACAGAAGCAAGAACAACTAATTTACTAATTGCTCCTAGAAGGAAGAAATAGATTCACTTTCTCCATTGAAGAGTTAGGAGTTTTACAAGTAACGGATGCCAAATAACCAGGAAACACTAGAGGTTTTTTTTGTTTGTTTGGATTTTTTTTTTTTTTTTTTTTTTTTTGAATAGCAAGAAAGCAGAAATAGAAGGAGAGACATCTAGTCACGGAGGTAGAACTGAGATCCCAAGGCAAATCTGTGAAGGGAATAAGGGCATCAAGCTGCTGCCTAGTTAGAACGAGATCATTAGAGGAACGTGAATACAATTAAGCTACTTCCGTGCGTGCCACCAGGATCCCACATCTGCCTGAGGCTGCAAGCTCTGAAGAGACTGCTGATTGAAATTGGAAAAATGTTTAAGAGTAATTTGGAGCCAGATAAACAATTTTGCCTTGAGCTAAGTGATGAGTGTCCTCAGAATAGAGACCTGTTATAGAAACAGGATCAAAAGGTGATGTCAAAAGCCTTTTGTTTAGTCCATTATCTTCAAAAGGAAGAGCACCTAGGCCAGCATGGGTAGAAGTGAGGCCATGCCTAATTTGCAGCAGAGCAGTACCATCAATATTTCTAGGGCTGCACTTTTGTATAACAGGCAAACAAGAGTGAACATCAAGCTTTTATCCCTTTTTATCAGGGGAAATTCGGAAGGTAGGTGATCTTTAAAATGTGTAGATTTTCTGCTGCTCATCACATTCTGGGTCACCTAGGGATCTACCTGGCCTGTCATCAGCATCTAGGAGATGGACCATTAACCATTAGTTGTTGGGCTCTTTAAGCTGCATGACTAGGGAAGCACCAAACTCTGCAGTGGTACAATCAAGGACCAGGGAGTACAGGCCAAGTACTGCAGCTACAGCACTATTACCTGGAAGGAACAATGGCTCTAGCTCTGTCTCATGACCCCAGCATTTATGGTTGGACATGTCCACCTTTACTGTGATCAGGGGGCTGAGGTCCATATCACTCACCAACCTAAAACCCTTTAGTGGCCTTCCACTGCCAACAGGATGAAACCAAAATACAGCATGGGAAGCATGGGCTTTCTGGAGCTGAGTCCTGCCTATTCAAATTGACCTATCCCACTTTCCCACATCCTCTTTGATACTTGGGCAGAATTGAATGTCCAGGATTTTCCACGCATATTTGCCTTTGCACATGTTATTCATTTTGCTTACAATATTGTTACCCAAACATACCTACAGGGGATTCTTACCTATCCTTTGATGCCTGTTTCATTATATCATCTTCTTATAATGAGGACATGGATCCCTCTAATAAGACTGCTTCCTCCCTTTCCCTGGCTACCATGCCCCTCATGAATTCCTCTATCATTTAACACAAGAGCCAGCACAAATACTTATAACAGTGCTCAGCAAACACAACATACTCAGTAAATATCACATGATATTCTTGTTTTGTCACAGAATTTTGCAATAATCTGACTACATCTGCCTCTGTCTCCACTACTAGAAGATAAATGCCTTAAGAAAAGGGAAAAGAATGTAAAGTGTTTATCTTTGGACTCCCAGCACTTTCTCTCCAGCTCTGTCTCCACTAGAATATATGTGATTATTATTTTTATTCCCAGGTAAAGGGAACATTTTATAGCATAAAAGACTTAAGGAAGAAATATCTTGGTTTGAATTTTAACTCTCTCATTTGGCACCTAGGATTTTCAGTGTAATTCTGAACTAAATCCCTAGATGCTTCATCTATAAAATAGGGAAAATATCTATGACATAAGTTTTTCTTAGGCTTACATGAGATCATACTTGTCAGACTTGTGTCACATGCACATCTCCTATAAATGTACAGTTCTGACCTGGAGATGAAGATGAAGTCATCTAGATGCTGGAAGTGGATGTGGTAACAGGAAGAATTTATTAGTGGAGAAATTTTTTTTCCAAACTTCAATTTTACCAAAAAAATAAAAAAAGAAAGAAAGAAAGAAATGAGTCATCCAAATTTTTTTCAAACTACATTGCTCTTTTACTGTGAAATACAAAAGGATGTAATTGTGTGCAGTTGGCAAAGATTCTTACCCTTAATATGAAACTTCAGAAAATCCAAAATATGATCTTAGTTTTAAAAATCAGATCCAGAAGTAGTGTTCATCTCCTTTAGAAAATGACTCAGTGAAAAAGTACTTGAGCTCAAAGGAAAAGAATTTAGGACATTGAACTTGAAAAAATGATGCCTCCCTTTGAACCTGGTACTGTGGGAATAAGGGAGATTTAAGACTTTAAGACAAGGTGGTTTCTCTCTTTCTACCTTTATCTCTCTCTTTTTCCCCTCTCCTTCTTACTTTTTCTCTTTGACTAGGAACAATTATCTGTGAGAGAGAGCTGGCCTGAGCACATCCACAGTACATAATATGCAACAAATATCAGGTTTGTCAATCATATGGCTTTGGCCATAGTTCCATCTTGTAACAAGTTCCGCTTTCCTGTGGATAGCCACAGGATGTTTTTAGCATAGTCACCGGATGCTAATAGATGCACCCTGTAGGGCTTGGAGGACAAAGGGCCTCTTAGCATATGTAAAGAGGGACCTGAGCAAAAGGAGGAGGGTCTCTCTTGCTGTGCTGTGCTATGGTGTGTGTGTGTGAACTCAATAAAGAGTCTCTTGCCTTGTTCTGTGTATGTGTGTGTGAGTGATTTTGTCATCCGCGGCTCCCTCGCCTGACTCGGTTTCCCTTTGTGCTGGCGCGGGCGCTGGCAATTATCAAAAAGGATCAGAATTCTAAGCATAAAAAACCAAGATTTCAACTTACTATAAATTCACTCAGATAAAATAATATTCTTTGTTACCCAGGTCTTTCTTTTTGGCTGAGGAATGACAAAAGGAACTAGTTCTAGGAAGGAGGGAGGGAAGCATAGCCTCTGTTTTTTAGTGTCATTACTCCTGAGATTTACCCTCCTCTGCCAGGATGCATAGTACAAACCATGGAGGTGTGTTTAATTTTTTCATCTTTCTTTCAGGCTTCCCTATGTTCTCAGGCACAGAAGTTTCTTTCTTCAGAACTCAGCCTCACACATAGCTCCTTTGCCACTTAGCTAGTTGTTTTCCTTCTAAAGATTAACAACTTAAATGTTTATATTACTCTACCAACTAAGAAATGTTATTTTCTTTCATTGTTTCTATTGATACCAAGTCTGTTCAGGAAAAAGACATGGCCTGATTTTAAAAGGAAAGGGAACTGAAAATTCAAGAATTCAAGTAACTCTGCTCAAGATGACACAATATATATACTCGAATTAGAATCTCCAAGCAGAGCATTGGGCCAACTGTAATAGCAGGTGCTGAGCAGGGGAGTACAGGACCCCACGCCCTCGCTTGTGTTGGGTGCTGAATGCAGGTCCCTCGCACCTAGTACCTGGGCTGCTTCCTTCATATACTGTCATTTTCTCTCATCTGTGCTGTTTTCTTCTCAGCTACAAGATGTCCTTTGGAATAAAGTTTTCTTTTAGAAGGATTCCAAACTCAAAACCCAATCCCTGATACCCCCAAACACCACCAGCACTACTAGTTTTTCTGATTATAATTTATTTTCTATCCTCAGCATTTCCCAATTCATCACATGAATACAGATGAAAGAGACTAGGGAAAAGTCAACAGACAGGAAGCCCAATTCTCTGGGTTTAAAATAAGTACACCTCAAATCCAGGCTACTGAATTCTGCCTTTGGAAAATTGGCAGAAACCAGAAGTTCTTACTACAAGCTTGACTCCTTAGGGCTGTGCTTTCCTCCAAGGGTAAAAGTGTTAAACTCAGAGACTTTCTCCCCTCTTCTGATTCTAATATAATTTATTTCTTTAGTATACAAAACTCTGAGGGAATGATTTATGCTATTATTTTAAATGAGAAAAAGAGGAGGAAGAAAAAGAAGAGGAGAAGGAGGAGGAGGAGGAGAAATGGAGGTAGGTGTAAGAGTCTATTTGGCTCAGCTTGAATCAGTCTCCCCTTTAGGCCCAAACATTTTCTACCACAGGTAGAGGTCACCTGGTACAAATGCAGCCCTTTAGTTTAAGTTTATTCCTTTAACAATAACTGACTAAAATACCAGAGAGGGAAGCAAGGCCTGGGGTAACAAAAACTCAGTGCACAGGTAAAGGAGGGAGTCTAAAGCTTCTAGCACAGGACACTAGGGTCTGCCTGGGCTTACGGTTGACAGTGAATCGGCTTGGTCTTTTTCAGAAGGGACATTTTCCCTCAGTACCTGGAGTCTAAGAAAGAGGGCTTCCTGAACCAAGGGGTTTTTGCGGGATTGGGATGGGAGTAGAAGAAGAGTAAACATAGCCACATCTTCTCTCTCATATGTGAAAGTTACTTTTATTAAAAAATTGACCTAAATGTAGAATAGTGATTACTAGAGATTGGAAAAGGGGAGGGAGGGTAGATAAAAAGCAGCTGGATGGGATCATTGCATGTTGTATGCATACATTTAACACCACATTGAAGCCCATCATTATGTACAATTAACACATGTTAATAATATTTTTTAAATAAGGAAAAAAAAGGTAATCATAAGACAACCAGATTTGTTAAACTAACCATGTAACTGACATGAGTTCCTATACTGCAACCATGAATCTATATACTAACACATATTTGGTGCCCTGAGATCCAAAATTCCTCAAATATATATATATATATATATATATATATATATATATATATATATATATAAATTGCTTGTGTAATTCATTTGCTCACTTTATTCAAAGCAAGAGTTTTTGAGAACTTAATATTTCTCAAGTTCTTTTAGGCACAAATATGCATAAAATTGTGTTTAGGAATCTTAATGACTTATAGAACAGTCAAAACAAAAATTAAATGCTACATTTGTGTATGCAACAGAGGGTGGCTTCCACCTAGGTGTTTAGCAAGGACTTCAGAAAAAAAGCTAGGAAAATCTTAGAAAGAAATTGTACTTGACATATTCAACAAATATTTGCCTCTGATAGAATCTAAAGAGTAAAGTAATTTCAGTAAAATAATTTGATGCCTTTAGAAAGAAATCAAAGATTTCTGAGATAGAAAATAAGAGCTGATTGGTATTCTGAGATCAGAAAGATGAGAGGTATCAGCCAGGTAAAAGAAGGACAAAAGAGAGCATTTCAGGTAAACAGACAGCATTTATAAAATCCTTGCAGAAAAAAAGTTTGTCCAGAAAAGGAATATTACTAAAACAGTGAACAAGGCAGGGAGCAGCAAAAGAGGAATCTGGAGAAGCTGATAGGAGCCAAATAATGTAAGGTCTGGTACACAGACAGAATAAGCAGCTCAGCTTTTTCTTTACATGACATGGGAAGCTGATAAAAATTTTTCAGCAGGACTAAGACATGATGTGATTTGGTTATGGCCCGTGTCAGGGGTCTACATGTCAGTGCTTTTTAAATAGAGCATGGAAGAAGTGGAGACAAGAAATAATGTTGGAGAAGGATATGAAGGCCACAACATCTAATCTAGTATCTTCTCATTTCACTGTAAGGACAAAGGAGATCCAACTAAGTTCTTTTTTAAAAAAAGTGAGGGGGAAGCCGAGTGTGGTGGCTCATGCTTGTAATCCCAGCACTTTGGGAGGCTGAGACAGGAGAATTGCAGGTTCAAAGCCAGCCTCAGCAATGGCGAGGTGCTAAGCAACTCAGTGAGACCCTGTCTCTACATAAAACACAAAATAGGGCTGTGGATATGGCTCAGTGGTCGAGTACCCCTGAGTACCAAAAAAATAAATAAAAAATAAAAAGTGAGGGAGAGGTGTCTATATGATAAGATTTAAATCTTGTTCTTTGCTACAGATTGACCAAAGAGAGACAAGATCCCAATGCTCTTTTAAACTAGGCTCCTAAAGTCACCAGATAATGTGCCAACAGGAACATCACGCGATTGTGGGTTTTATTCAGCACTACCTTGGCCTCCTGAAAGGTTGAGGACAGAGAGGTGCATTTGGCAGTGTAGGTAACCCCTTCTGAGACATGTCTCTCAGTTGAGAGAAATTAACTCAGTGGACTGAAAGGGTCTAAGATATGGAAAATCCCAAACATGGAAGATTTTCTCTTTTTCTTTCCTGATGATCTCTGTCTATTGTTTTCTTATATTCAATACTAAATCTTAATAAGGGTCTATCTTGGTAACAATAGTTTGTGTCTAGATTGTTCCCAAGATTCTGAGAGTAATGTGATTTCTTAAATTAGGTGTGTATAGGTCTCTCTGTGACAAGTTTTGGTCCTCTGGAAGTTTGGCAGAGTGTGCATATAAGTACTTTAGAATATTGTATCTTTATAGGATACAGTTCTAATATAAGAAATCCATTCAGTATGTGCAGAAATAAAACAGTTGATGGAACAACCCAAGGCTAAAATGGAGCAGAATAAGGCGAAATGGGGAAAGGAAAGGTTCCAAATGTTTTATACCTATTTGATAATTGAATTTTTAATGAAAATTGAAGAAGTGTTGTTTGGAGAATTGTTAATCATTTTTATAACCTAGATGACTTTATATGATTGGGTAAAGTCAAGTTGCATGAAGGGAAGGTAATTTCTACCAATCCTGCCGAAAACACATTCATGAATCAACTCATGTTAAAAGTGAAGGACCTATTTGTTCAAGCTCATTTGACCCAATAACAATATAATAATGATGATGATGATGATGATGATGATGATGATGATAATGATGATGATAAAAAGAGAATGCAGCAGTATCACCAGATATACACTTTAATCTCCTGCTTGGTCCCCAAAGAGGACACTCCCATAGTTCATGTATTTCCCTTTTAGAAGCATTTGACTGTCAACTCCACTTAGAATATGGCCTGCTTACTTCTAGAAATAAATATAAAATATCTGGAATGAAATAACATAAAGAGAAAAAATAAGGGTGAAAATAATCATGCATACTTACATTAAATGAAGATTAAATGAGGAATCGAATTGAAAACACTTTGTGAAATGCTATATAAGTAAATATAAGAATATTACTTCCAAAACTTCTAGAGAATGTGTATGGTTGAATATAATGCCAAGAGTCACTAAGACAGTGGGCACCACACCAGATCTGAAACTCCCACATCAGCTTTAGGGATCTGCATTTTTCCAATTTGGCTGCCTCATCATCTCCAAATCAATGCCAAGGCTTCAGTTATCATTCAACTATATGGAACTAGCTTCACAATTTCTTAAGCATAACACAATGTTGTAATCAGACATATTCAAATTTGGTATTTCAAAAGTCATTGTCTTCTCATAGAATAAATGGAATTTGATACTGTCTTGAATATCATGACAGATGGGCTCATCATTTCATAGCAGATGGCATGATGATTAGGCTAAACTCTGAAATCTTAAATACTAAAATATGAACATCTATCCAACATCTAAGGACACTGAAAGTACCCTTTTATAAACCATGTATTTCAAAGAGATAGTTATTTAAAACTTGAATATTCTTTAGCTCTGGGAAAACTTAGATTTTTCTTGTAAAATGTACATTCTGTTGTGGAAAGAGCAGAGACCTGGTGTCAGGCTAACCTGGTTTGAGTCTAGATTCACTGTTTACCATTTATGTTATAAGATAATTCAACTCAAGTTTCCTGGTCTGTAAAGTTGGGTTAATATCACATGCCTCATGGGATTTGGAGGACAATTTAACAAACTAGCACATATAAAAACATCTCACAGGTATCTACTCCCTATAAACCCCCTTCTTAACTTACTTTTTTTTAAGTTGACAAATAGTAGAACTGTTCTGCATTTACAGCTGAAGAGAAAATTATGATTTTTCAGAAATACTACTTTGGTTTTTTTCCTAGATAGGAATTTAATAAAACAAACTCTAAGAAACAGAAAAAAATGATTGAATAAAAACATTTATAAATATGCTGCCATGCAAAGCCTGTATGGAAGATATACAAAGTCATCTTTCTTCATTCAACTCTAAATACAGATTTTAAAGCATTTCTTAAATCATTATTTTATTTGATACTTACTATCAAACTAACATGGAATTAACTCCATGTAAATAAAATTTAAAAACTAAAACAAAAAAGTAATTGATTTTACCAATACAACAAAAGATAAATAATATCTGAAAACCACATCTGCAAATTATTGGCCCTGCCTCAAAGGAAAAAGATTTTGTAGTGTTTCTAAGTTATAGTCTCTGAGTTCCATGAATACCTTTGCAGTGGACATTATTGATTATATTCTCCAGCTTTCTGTCCATCAACAGTGTCCAAAGCTTGCACTGGGAGAATTATTCCCACATGTTTTCAGTCACTTAATTTGGGTGCTATTGATCCCCACTATCAGATCTAAGAGTTTATCAAGATTTGTTAAAACTGACTTATGTATTTAATCCTACTGACTTAAGTAATTGATTTTGGTAATAAACACAAGAACTAGTCAAAGTCAAAGAAAAACAAAGTAAATTTTGTTGGGTAACCTGAGAAAGAAAAGATTCTTATTTTTTCTTTGAAAATGTTCTTCCTTTAGAATCTATAGTGTACAAGTCTTGACTGAAGCAGATATTTTTCAATAATTAGGGGACAGCCCAGGGCAACTAGGTCATTATGTGAAACTGGTGGCATAACCCAACAGTGCAGAGATCAGAAAGTCTGATCCCTGTTGATAGCATTGGCCCCTAGATCAAGCTATAACTGAATTTACCTACCTATAAACTTTTAGTTACATCATTTCCTTTTGTTGTTCAATCCAATTAGACTTTTTTTAAGGAGGAAAAGTTTATTTGGGTGGTGGTGGGGAGTTCACAGTTTTAGAGGTTTCAATACAGAAATAGCCAGCTCTATTTCTAGGACCTTAAGGTAAGGCAGAACATCATAATGGAAGACTGAGGTGGAAGAAAGCAGCTCAGGACATCATACCAACAGAGACAGTCCACATACCACAGACAAAATAAAAACCTCAAGGGCATTCCCCTAACCACCCATCTCCTCCAGCCACACTCTACCTATCTACATTTACCACCAGTTAATTCTGATCAATGGTCAATACAATTATATTTGAATTTTCTTTTCTTGAAATATAAAATATGTGCTGAATCCAGTGGCTTACATTTTCACAGTAGAAAATAGACATTGCTTGAGGCCAACATCTGAACTTCTTGGGCAATGTATTTCTGAAATGCTATTTTAAGTCAATTTTGAAAAGAATTTACTTTTCAAAATTTTGTAAACGACTTTCTAATGAATGCACTTAACCATCATTCCATAAACTTATAAGGAAGGGATTTAGCAAAATCTCTAACTCAAGTGTATAGCTAGAAAAAATGTAACACTATGCCTGACCTTAAGGAGATCATAAAATGGTTAGGTGAATAAGGTTATCAAATATAATACAGTGAAAAGCACTGGGCTATGCTTATGATCATGTTAAGTGGCACAGGGGAAATCTGACTCATTAATGTGCATGTGGGGCCTACATGCTCAGGAAAAAACTCACAAAAAAATTGAAACAAGTAGAGCTCTGGTGTTGTAACTATAGATATAACAGGTAAAGAAGTGTTAACAAAATTATCAGGTAATTAAAAAATAGTATTTATGATGTATATAGCTTCCCATATAAGCTCAACATTTTACTATTGGCTATTTCAACATCCACATAACACTGGAAGGAGAATTGGGCTAAGACTCAGGAGCCTCATTTTCTTATTTGGGTTCGAATATTTACTATTTTTAAACTTTTTATTTTAAAATATTTTATTTATTTGAAATATGTATTGAATATCCTCCAATGGTGTATAGTTCTGCACAAGTTTTACATGTGTAGATAGATGCGTGTAACTATCAATTCAGTGAACGTCCAGAACTACATCATTACCAAGACTTCCCTCATGCTACTCCCTCCCACATCTGGAAACTGTCAACCACTAATTTGTTCTCAATTCTTGTCATTTAATAATGTTATATAATTGAAATCCATTGACTCTTCTTGTTCATTTTCTATTTATTTATTTCTGCTTTATTTGCCCCTCCTTTCTGTAGGTTATTGTAACATCTATGATTCCTTATCTATCATGTTCTGGAGTGTCTCTCTTCAAGTAGTTTTCGGTAGATGCTTTAGGCATTATACACACGTAATTTATCACATTTTACTATGTTGACACTTTAACAACCCAAGTGAAGTACAGAGAACTTGTCTTTTTGTTGTTGTTGTTGCTAGGAAGTGAACCCAGAGGCACTTTACCACTGAGACACATACCTAGCACTTTTTAGTTTTTATTTTGAAATAGGGTCTTGCTAAGTTGATTAGGGCATTGCTAAATTGCTGAAGCTGGCCTTAAACTTGCAATCTTCCTGCCTCAGCCTCTGGAGTCGCTGGGATTATAGGTGTGCACCACGGCACCTAGTAAACTTGCCTCCATTTATTCTGCATTACAGCCTCAACTTCTTAGCATAATTGTCTTTACATATATTGTTAACCACATCACTGTTATAATTTTTTGACTATCAAACGTACTTGAAAACACAAGAAAAGTATATTTCATATATAGTTTCCATATATATTTTTACTCTTTCCATTGTGTTTTCTTCCTTCCTAATGTTCTAGATTTACTTTTCGTATTTCTTTTCTGTGTGGAGAGCTTACCTTCATCCACTCTTATGATAGGACTACTCGTGACAGATTGTTTTCCTTCATCTGAGAATCTCTTTAATTTTTTTCTTTATTTCTGAGGGATATTTTTTCTGTATATAAAATTCTAGATTAAGAGTGGTTTGTTTCAACACTGGATAAACATTGTGCCCTTTCTTTCTAGTCTCTTTTATTTCTGAGAGAAATCTGATGTAGTTTGAATTAGTTTTCAGTATAAGTGTCATTTCTCTCTTGTTGCTGTCAATAATTTTTCTTTTACTTTCTAGAGTTTGATTAAGATGTATCTTGGCATAGATTTCTCAGAGTTCATCTTGTTAAGAAATCACTAAGCTTTTTGGATTTTTAAATTTGAATCTTTAACCAAATTTTCAGATTCTTCAGTGATTATTGTTTGTAATACTAGTTTAACCTTACAATCTGTCTCTTTTATATGATTCTAAAGATTTAAATATTAAAATTTTTTGTTATAACCCTACAGATTTCTGAAATTTTGTATTTTTAAAGTTTATTGTCTGTTTCTTGGAGTGGGTAATTTCTATTGTTCTATGTTCAAGTTCACTGATATTTTCTTCTGCCTTCTCTATTCTGCAGTTGAGCCTACATACTAAGTTTTCTATGCATATTATTTTCCATGTAGATATTTTTCCCTTTCAAAATTTCCATTTGGCTAACCTTTATGTATTCTATTTCCTTTCTGAAATGTTCTACTTTTTCTTTTCTAAGCTTCATGGATTTATAATTGTTAACATTTGCATATATTTCAGCTATATGCACATGCTTTGACACGTGTATACATTGTGAAATGTTTATCTCACTCAAGCTAATTGTTATGTTTACATTCCTATCACTTCACATAGTTACTTTGTGTGTGTGTGAAGAACATTTAAGATTTACTTTTAGAAAATTCCAAATTTAATTTGTTTTAGATGTGTGCTTAATTACTCATGGAAGAATTTTTGAGATGCCACTTTAAAGTTATTACTGGATAATATCTTATCATGTTCTTTTTTACCAATCTATTGGTATAGGTAAATACATCAGATAATATCTTGCTAAATCTAATATGTGGGAGTCAAGAAGAAGGTCCATGACCTTTTATGACCTGGCCACAGGAGTCAGCATCATTCTTCTGTTCTCTATAACCCAGTCAGGTTCAAGATGAGGAGATAAGGACCTTATATCTCAATGGGAGTATGTCAAAGAACACACAGATACATTTTACAACCATAACATATTATTACATTGAATCTTCATAACAACTCTGTGATCTGGGTTAAAGAATTTTGGTAGATATCAAAAATAATACACAATAACATTAAGGAAGTTGCTTGGGATCATTTAGTAGGTAGCAGAACTAGGATTGGAACCCATTTTTTTAAGGTTGAAATCTATGCACTTAATCATTAAGGGCTAACTTGATGCTCTGTTTGCAATTTAAAAGAGCTTTTTCATCTAATCCTATGATCTTAGAAACAGATAGAAAACAAACAGCATAATTTCATTTGATGGATGAACTAGTAGTGCTGGGACTCAAACATAGGGGTTCTGATTTCAGTTAAAGCTTGTTGGTTTTAGTTAAGACTTCCTGTGCTACCTATTGAACTTAATGGTAAGCTCCAATGGTAGAAATGGCTAATTCAAGTTAAATATGCCCAATTTTATAAAACTGTATATTGTTTGGATGAGCCAACCCCACATTATTTTCATAATGTAATGATGCCAGAAACTTGGTATGACCCAATAATTATAGTGGTTTGACAACATGAGACACAACAAGCAAATGTATGGGAAAATGAAACTCATAAGTTGTATTTGATTATGATATTCCCTAAAGTTATTTAGGAAGTCAGGGTAGCATAGCAGCAAATTCTTAAAGAAAAACATAAAATAATTTGTTGATAAATTTAAGGACCCACAGATTTCATTTTTGGTAGATATTATTGAGATGAATTCAAAACCTGTCCTCAATATTTATAACCAGGCCTGATCTGCAAAATAAATTAAGGCAATAAAATACTGAGTTTAGATGGTGATCTCTCAATATGTTTGTGATGAATACTTCCTTGCAACTTAGCTTCCCTAGGGCCAATCCTGCATCCTTCAAAAAAAATGTAAAGAAAAATTAATGCTAAAGCATTTAACCAAAACTCAAGTAATCTTTTAAAAATACCTATCTTGCTTGTCAATCCACTTGCTAGAAAACTTCTATAGCCCCTATTGACCACATGACATGATTCAAAATATACAGTTAGAAGTCTTCAATATACATATACAGTATCAACTCCTTTTTATTTGAGTTTAATTTCCCTTTAATCCTGACTCTTACATCATCATTAGCATGTTCATAACTATTCATAATTCCATGGTTACCTTTACTACTTGTGCTAGTCAGCCTTCTGTTACTGAAACAAATACCCAAAATAACAAACTTATAAAGAGAAAGATTTGTCTCAGCACAAAGTTTGGAGAATTTAATTGATAGTTGGTTAGCATCAATGCTTCAGGGCCTGTGGAGAATATCATGATGGGAAGAAGCATATGTCAGAGCAAATTATTCATCTCATGGCTGAGAATAGGAAAGAGGAGGAAGAGATAGGGGGCACAGTCCCTCGTTCCCCCTTGAAAGTATACCCAATGTCCTGAGGACCTCCCACTAGGCCCCACCTCTTTAGTTTTTACCACTACCCAATAATACCAGGCTGGGGAATAGGTCTTTAATACATGTGTTAATAGGTCTTCAATACATGTTTGAAGGACATTTGAGATCTAACCTACAGCCTTCATGCTATGCACTCTGAGTGCATGTTCTTGGTCCTTTTTTCCTACCTCAAAGTTCTTTCTAACTTTCCCATTAAAGTTGGCACATTATTCTGTTTTAGTATTGTACTACCTTATTCCCCAAACATCCATTGTCACAAATACTGACAGTCATGGGTAATCCTCCAGGATTAACCTTCTCACCCTAACATCCCCACCCACCCTGCGGGTAGAGCAAGCATCAAACTCAAAGACAAACCCACCTAACTGCTAAGAAGAAAGGAAGTTGAGAAACTTTTGAACTCTAATGGAAACAATAGTTTAATTTTTCATTGAGATCATTTCTTTTCTTTTCCTTTTATTTTTCTCTCATATTTCTATGATTTTTGAAATCAATTATTTTTCATGTATCAGTTTATTGAGGACTAGGATTCTGCAAATACATATTTCAGTTTTGTTTTGTATACTTTTATTTTTATTTTTAATTTTTTAAAATCTTTCTTTTATATATATTTTCACTTACTTATCTGTTTATCTTGATTCTCTTTCTCATTTTTCTCCTGCCAACAACAAACCTCTATTATTCCCTCTTTCATTCTTCCTATAATTTTTTACTTCTATCTTCTCTCCTCATTCCTCATGAACATCACATCCTATACCACTTTTGTTCTCTCTTTGTCTATCATTTGAAATTGTAAATCCTTTTAAAAACTTACTATTTTTATTGTAGGCAATAACTGAACACATTATTTCTGTTTATTGAGACAAATTTGTAGATATCATGGTAGGAGCTATTTGGTTTAAGGCTGTATATTGTTTGCATTGGTTGCTGTTATTATTTGTCTTCCCATTAAAGACAAGTTACTTGAACCCTTCAGGAACAGGATAGAAACTGTACTGCTTCAGATCCACACTGCTAGATGGGTAGATATACAAACATCATGAAAAAGCAAGGGAAAAAATCACCCTAAACAAACCAAAACATACCAATAATAAAATCTTATCAACACCACAGTGGAAGAAATATCAGAGAAGGAATTTAAAATGTACATAGTTAAACTGACCTTCAAGGTAAAGGACAATGTAAGGAGTGAAATCAGAGATAAAATTCAGGAGGCTAAAGACCACTTCAATAAAGAGAGAGAGATTCTGAGATAAAATCAAGCAGAAATCCTCAAAATGAAGAAATTAATAAACCAGTTAAAAATTCAATGGAAAGTATCACAAAAAGACTAAACCAGTCAGAAGACAGAATTTTAGGCAATGAAGACAAAATGTATAATCTTGAAAATAAAGTTGACCAAGAGAACATAAATAGAATTTGTAGTAATTATGGGATAAAATGAAAAGACCAAATTTAAGATTTAGCTGGGTAGATGAAGGCATGGAGATACAAAAAGAATGCATAATCTTTTCAATAAAATGCTATCAGAAAATTTCCCAAAGCTAAAGAATGAGATTAAAAATCATGTACAGGAAGCTTACAAGACCCCAAATTTATAAAGTTACAACAGACTCACACCAAGGCACATTATTATAGAAATGTCTAATATAAAGAATAAAGACAGAATTTTAAAGGCTTCTAGAGACAAATGTGAGAATACATATAGGGGGAAACCAATATGGATCTCAACTGATTTCTCAACTCAGGCACTCAAAAGTAGAAGATCTTGGAGTAATGTTTTCAAAGCTGTGGAAGAAAATGGATGCCAAACAAGAATTCAATAGCCAGCAAAATTAAGCTTCAGATTTGAAGACAAAATAAAAGCCTTCTATGGTAAACAAAATTTAAAAGAATTCACAACTACAGAGTCTGCACTATAAAACATCCTCAGCAAAATATTTCAAGAAGATGAAATTCTTAAAAAGTGAAAAACAGCAAAGGGGGGAACTACACTAAAGGAATAGTCAATCAAAGGAAAAACTAAGTGATAAAAAAGCCAAAAATAAACCAAAATGACTGGAAATACAAATCATATCTCGATAATAACCTTGAATATAAATGACCTAAACTTATCAATCAGAAAACATAGATGGGTAGATTGGGTTAAATGACAAGATCCAACAATATGCTGTCTCCAAAAGACTCACCTCAAAGGCAAAGACATCCACAGACTAAAGGTGAAAGGAAGGGAAAAAACATCATGTCAGTCACATAAATAACATAAACAGAAGTTTTTACTCTCATATCAGAAAAAGTGAACTTCAAGCCAAAGTTAATCAGAAGGGACAAAGATGTACATTTCATACTGCTTAAGGTAATTATGTGTCAATAAGGCATAACAATCAAATATTTATGTCTGAAACAATGAAGCAACTATGTATATCAAACAAATGTTTTTGAATTTTAAGAATCAAATGGACCAAAACAGAATAACACTGGGTGACTTCAACTTACTTTTCTCACTACTGGATAGATCCTCAAATAAAAAACAAACAAAAAACAACAACTAAACAAAGAAATTATATAACTAAATCATACAATCAATAATTTAGACTTAACAGATATATATTGAATATTTCATCATTCAGTGATTGAATATACTTTTTTCTCAGCAGCAAATGAATCCTTCTCTAAAACAGACCATATCATATGCCAAAAGCAACACTTAGCAAATAAAAAAACTAGAGATAATACTTTGTATTTTATCAGATCATAATGGAATAAAATTAGAAATCAATGATAAAATAAAAATTGAAGCTACTCCAACACCTGGACACTAAATAACATACTATTGAATGACAAATGGATAGCAGAATTTATTAGGGATGAAATTAAAAATACTTAGAAATAAAAATAAGAATAGCAATACAACATATCAAAATCTTTGCATCACTATGAAGGCAGTTCTAAGAGGAAAGTTCATTGCATGTATTCCATTTATTAAAATAATAAAAATATTCTTTTAATATTACATTAATGTATCCATTAATATTTTTGGAAATTACATCTCAAAGCCCTATAAAAAGAAGAACAAATCAACACCAAAAGCATTGGGAGATAGAAAATAATTAAAATCAAAGCTGAAATCAATGAAATGGAAAAAAAAGAAACAATTTAAAAAATTAACAAAACACAATGTTGGTTCTTTGAGAAAATAAATAAAATTGATAAGCCCTTAGCCATATTAATGAAGGGAGAGAAAAATGAAATTACTAAAATTTGTGATGAAGATGGAAATATCACCACAGACACTACTTAAATACAGAAGATAATCAGAAACTATTTTGGAGATTTATACATCAACAAAATAGAAAATCTTGAAGACATTGACAAATCTCTAGAGACATATGACCTACCCAAACTGAGTAGGGAAGACATACACAATTTAAACCAATCAATTTCAAACAATGAAATAGGAAACATCATCAAAAGCATGCAAACTAAGAAAAGCCTATGACCACATAGATTCTCAGCCAAGTTCTACATGACCTTCAAAGAAGAATTAACTCCAATACTCCTTAAATTATTCCATGAAATAGAAAAGAAGGGAACCCTTCCACACTCATTCTATGAGGCCAATACCACCTTGGTACTAAACAAACACACTTCAAAGAAAGAAAACTGCAGACTGATAGCCTAGATGAATATTGATGTAAAAATTCTCAATAAAATTCTGGCAAATTATACACAAAAACAAATTAAAAAGGTAGTGCACCATGACAAAAGGGGTTCATCCCAGGGATACAAGGCTGGTTCAGCATACAAAATTTAATAAACATAATTCATCATGTCAATTGACTTAAAAATAAGAATATCATGATTATCTCAGTAGATGCAGAAGAAACACTTGACAAAATACAATACCCTTTCATGTTCAAAACACTAGAAAAACTAGGGATAATAGGAATATACCTCAACTTTGTAAAAGCTGCATTCTAAACCCAAGGCCACCATCATCATAAATGGAGAAAAATTGAAAGCATTTCTTCTAAAAATGGGAAAAAGACAAGGCTGCCCTCTTTCACCACTTCTATTCAACATAGCCCTTGAAACTCTAGCCAGAGCAATTAGACAGATAAAAGAAATTAAAGGGATACTGGTAGGAAGAGAAGAAATCAAACTATCTCTATTGGCCAGTGACATGATTCTATATTTAGAAGATCCAAAAAATTCCACCAGAAAACTTGTACAACTCATAAATGAATTCAGCAAAATAGCAAGATAAATTAATACACATAAATCAAAAGTGTTCCTATACATCAGTGATGAATCTAATTAAAGAACAATTAGGAAAAATACCCCATTCACAATAGCCTCAAAATACACACACACACACACACACACACACACACACACACACGGGAATCAAACTAACAAAAGAGGTTAAAGACCTCTACAATTAAAACTATGGAACGCTGAAGAAAGAAATCGAAGAAGACCTTAGAAGATGGAAAGATCTCCCATGCTCTTGGGTAGGCAGATTTAACATGGCCAAAATGGCCTTACCACCAAAAGCACTATACAAATTTAATTTAATTCCTATTAAAATCCTAATGACATTCTTCACATAAATAGAAAAAGCCATCATGAAATTTATTTGGAAGAATACAAGACCCTGCATAGCCAAAGCAATGTTTAGCAAGAAGAGTGAAGCAGGAGGGCATCACAATAACACACCTTATATTTTACTACAGAGTTATTGTAACAAAAATACCATGGTATTGGCACCAAACAGACATGTAGATCAATGGTACACAATGGAAGACAGAGACAAAGCCACATAAACACAGTTATCTCATACTAGACAAAAGTGCCAAAAACATACATTGTAGAAAAGATAGCCTCTTCAACAAATGGTGGGAAAACTGGAAATCCATATTCACCAAAATGATATTAAACTCCTCTTTCTCACCATGCACAAAAATCAACTCAAAGTGGATCAAGGATCTAGGAATTAGACCAGAGACCCTGTGCCTAATAGAGGAAAAAGTAGGCCCAAATCTTCATCATGTCAGATTAGGTCCAATATCCTTAACACACACCTAAACTGCAAGAAACAAAATCAAGAATCAATAAATGGAATGGATTCAAACTAAAAAGCTTCTTCTCAGCAAAAAAAAAAAAAAAAAAAAAACAATCAATGAGGTAAAGCGAGAGCCTACATTTGGGGAGAACATCTTTGCCACCTACACCTCAGATACAGCATTAATCTCCAGGATATGTAAAGAACTCAAAAACACTCATTACAAAAAATTAAAAAAATAACCTGATCAATAAATTGGATAAGGGACTGAACAGATACTTCACAGAAGAAGAAATACAATCAATCAACAAACACATGAAAAAAATGTTCAACATCTCTAGCAATTACAGGAATGTGAATCAAAACTACACTGAGATTTCATCTCACTCCACTCAGAATGGCAATTAAGAATACAAGCAACAATAAATGTAAGTGAGGATGTGGGGGAAAAGGTACACTCATACATTGCTGGTAGAACTACAAATTGGTACAACCATTCTTAAAAGCCGTAGTTTCTCAGAATACTTGGAATGGAACCACCATTTCACCCAGTTATCCCGTTCCTTGGTCTATACCCAAAGGATTTAAAAACAGCATACTGCAGTGACATACTGCAGTGACAATGTTTATAGCAGCTCAATTCACAATAGCAAAGCTATGGAACCAAACTTGATGCCCTTCAACAGATGAATAGATAAAGAAACTGTAGTATATATACAGAATGGAATATAACTCAGCCTTAAAGAAGAGCAAAATTATGGCATTTTCCTATAAATGGAAGACTGGAGATAACTATGGTAAGATAAATAAGCCAGTCCTGAAAAACCAAAGGCTGAATATTTTCTCTGATACATGGATGTAATTCACAATAAGGGGGAGGTTGGAGAAAAATACAAGTACTTTGGATTAGACAAACAGGAATAAAGGGAAGGAAGGAGGAAGTGGAATAGGAAAGATAGAATTAATAGTGCATTTCTATCCTTTATGCATATATTATTACATGGCCAATGTAATTCTATATCATGTACAACTAGAAGAATGAGAAATTATACTCCATATATGTATAATGTCAAAATACATATCATGAATAACTAATTAGAACAAATAATTTTTTTAAAATCATATTCACTCAACATTTTATAGATAAATGTTAACAAAGTAATATCCATAATATGTCATGGTAATGAAAAAGATGAGTACCTGGCAAAATTGTAGAGGAATTCTAGAAATGAAAATAATTTTGCAGTTTTAAAGAATGAGTATCGGGGCTGGTGCTGCAGCTCAGTGGTAGAGCGCTTGCCTAGCATGCGTGAGGTCCTGGGTTCGATCCTCAGCACCACATATATAAATAATAAATGAATAAAATAAAGATCCATCAACAACCAAAAAAAAAAAATTTTTAAAAAAAGAAAAAAAAAAGAATGAGTATCATAATTAATTGTTTACATGATTATATTATCCACTTGAGCAAAATCTTTATAGTCCCATTTCTTATTTTCATAACTCTGAATAATGCCAACCTAAATAATTATTTGGTGCCCCAATAAATATTTTTGTGTAGAATCAATGATTAAACTAATAAGTAAATAGATTTCTTATTTGAGTACATTGCCTAGTTTCAGAAGCTGGTAGGCCAAACAAATCAATGTTTATATTTTCTGACCAGCTTGTTTTATTGACAAGTGAACATATAATCAACCAAGAGTTTATTTCAAAAGATATACATATTAAAATTACTTTATACAGTTTAGTATTAGCTTAATCTCCCATGCATTCACCCTGGAATAATTTACCTATCAGCTTGTATTGCCACATCAGAGAATCTTTAGAATAAAGTGAATTTGACATTACAAAATTTGGATGTTTTAAGGCAGCATAATACTACAAAGAGAGGATATACCTGGGGATTCACCAACTTCAATTCAAAACATTTCTCTGATATTTGTTTTCTGGGTTATTTTGTTTCACCTTTAAGCCACAAATTTGTCACTATAAAGTAAGTACAATAATAACTTCCTGGATCCAGTTCTATTAAAGATCAAATAAAGCAATTTTTGCAAGAATGCACCTTAGTGGTTGCACATTGTAGGACTGAATAAATTTTGCTTAATACTTTAATCAATGTTTTTCCTTCATAATTGTAGAAGACTTTGACCCATACATACCTGATATTATAGGACTAAATATATGGATTTGCATTCAAATTCTTTGGATGCCAGCAGACAAAAGTTTTTTGGGGGGGATAAAGTTACTGTAGTCTGATTAATCAGAGCCACCAAGAACAGTTCCTTAGATTTTAGGGTCACTGGAAATATTGGTCCAGGTTTCACACAAGAGTATTGGCCCAAAAGTGCTAAAATCAAGCTCATTAAGCTCCTTCTACCAGAGTGAGTATTTTGTACACAGATGCCTTTGGGTTAGTTCAATCTTGTACTTTTTTGTCATCTAAGACAGAAATAGTGGACAATGGTAAAATAAGATGGCAAATCTCATGGTTGATTTAAGATAAGTTCTATGAGAAAGTACCTTGCATTATTCAAACAGAAGGACAACAATTCTCACAATATTTCAGTATCTTAGCATTTCCTCATCTCTTAATGACCTATACACCATTTTGTAGTTTGGGACAATATTTTAATTGTTAGAGTAAATGAAATAAGTATAATAGATAATAGGCCACATGCCTGCATGAGTGTCTAGGCCTCAGCTTTGTGCAGCACCCTGGCTGCTCACCCATACAGGACCCACTCCTATGTAGGACCCCCACTTCTAGCACCCACAGACCACAAAGGACCTCTGGTCACCCACCCATGCAGGACCCCTAGCTGATGCTCCCATGCAGGACCCTTGGCTCCAATGCAGAACCTCTGGCTGCTACTCCTGTGTGGACCTCCATCTACTAGCATGGGGCTCCCTGTTTGCCTGCACCTGGGGACACCAGATAGGGTCTGGAAAGAGTCTTCTGTCACAACACTGTATGCCACAGAGCTACATCTATGAACAAATCACCAATGCCACTCCCTGGCCCAGCCCAACACACTATCTCTAAAAGCAGATGCCTCCATCTTGGGACAACTTTGTCACCTCTTGGATTATCCTCCTACTGCCATCACCATCTTTAGTTGGGGAACTCCCAGCTTGGGACACTGGCAGGACCCAGAAGCAGTATCAAGGTACTTACAGCTCCCCAGCTCACCCCTATCCTCTGCAGCTACTAAACTAACACAGTGCTTGCAGCTGCATGATCAGTCTATAGCTCACAAAGCCTGGTCCTGACCTGCCTGAGACAAAACAGCTCTCCATGACCTCCAGAGAGAGAGGTTCCTGATTGGAAAGTAGAAAAGGAGAGGGAGACAGAAAACAGTTTAGAGACTAAATGAGAGACCAGGAATTGTGAGGTCTACAGGCAAAATAAGGAGATAAGACCAGGCACTCAAGTCACATGAGGGGCCCCAAAGGAGATCCTTGGAGTGGAGTCTTCCCACGGGGATTGGAAAGTGCTAAAACCCACCTTCAGAAGCTCCGCCTCCAAGACCAACACACATATGCTAAACCTGCACCATCCTGAAGAGGGAGATACCAGAAAACAACAAACAACCTCACCTACTGGATGAAAGGGAAAGCAGGAAAAACACTGAACTCCAACAGAAGCAATCCTTTATATTTACCTTGAGGTTTTTTTTCTATGATCTTTTTTTTTTCTTTTCTCTCCCTCTCTCTTTTTCCCCCCTCACATCCTCAATATTTCTGAAACCAAGTATTTTTCATGCATTAGGCTATGAGGACTGGGATATCTGATTAGTATATTACAGTTGTATTATATAGTCTTATTTTCTATTTTTACATTTTTTTTTCTTAATTTTTATGTTCCCTTGTTTTTTGTACTCTATTTTCTTCCTACTTACTTGTCTTTCCCAAATCTCTTTTTCTCTTTTCTGCTACTAGCCAACTTCTTTGGATTCCTTCTTCACACTTTTTAAGATCTAATAACTCTATATCCTCACTTCCTATCTCCCTAACATCTCATCCTACATCCCACCTCCAGTTCTCTAGTCCACCAGCAGAAACTGTAGACCCTTTAGCAAACCTACTGTTTATATTATAGATACTAATTAAACTCATAATTTCTGTAAATTGTGACAAAGCCATAAATGTCCTATTGGGAGCTACTTGGTTTAAAGCTGTATATTGTTTGCATTAGGATCTGTTAATATTGGTCTCCTCATTAAAGGACAGGTATTAGAACCCTGCAGGAAATCTATAAGCCTATAGGATAAAAACTGGAACAATTCACATCTGCAGAGCTAGAAGGGAAGACACACAAACAACATGAAAAAATAAGGGAAGAAAGTGCCCCCAAACAAACCAAGATGCTACATTATTAGAATCCATGATCAACACAGCAGAAGAACTATCAGAGAAGTTCAAGATGTACATAATTAAAATGTTACATGAATTAAAAGATGACATAAGAGAGAAAACATAGGCAGCAAAAGATCATTTTGATAAAGAATTACATAGGCAAATATGGAAAGCAAAAGATTACTTCAATAAGGAGATAGAGATTCTAAAAAAGAATCACACAGAAACTCTTGAAATTAGTCTTAAAAATAGAATTGACCACACAGTGAAGATGGTAAAAAACCATGAGCAGAACTTCCAAAAATTATGGGATAACATGAAAAGACCACACTTAAGAATTATTGAGATAGAGGAAGGCATACAGTTTCAAACCAAAGAAATGAATAATCTATTCAATAAAATAATATCAGAAATTTTTCCAAACATGAAGAACAAATTGGAAAATCAAATACAAGAGGCTTACAGGACACCAAATGTAAAAAATCACAACAGATCTACACCAAGGCGCATTATAATGAAAATGCCTAGCATACAGAATAAGGAGAGAATTTTAAAAGCCACAAGAGAAAGGAATCAGATTACACATAGGGGGAAACAAATTGGGATCTCTGCAGACTTCTCAACCCAAACCCTTAAAGCTAGAAGAGCTTGGAACAACATATACCAAGCTCTAAAAGACAATGGATGCCAACCAAGAATCTTATAGCCAGTAAAATCAACTTTTAGATTTGATGATGAAATAAAAACCTTCTAAGATAAACCAATATTAAAAGAATTTACAGTAAGAAAGCCTGCACTACAGAACATTCTTGGCAAAATATTCCATGAGGAGGAAATAAAAAACAACTATAAAAATCTGCAAAGGGAGGAAATACACTAAAGGAAAGACCCATCAAAGGAGAAACCTAGTCAAGTTAAAAACTAAAAATAAACCAAATATCTGGGAATACAAACCATGTCTCAATAATAACCCTGAATGTGAATGGCCTAAACTCACCAATTAAAAGACATAGACTGGCAGATTGGATTTAAAAAGGCTCAACAATATGTTGCCTCCAAGAGACTCTTCCTCACAGGAAAATACATCTACAGACTAAAGCAAAATTAATGACAGATAAAAAATTAGAAGCTACTCCAACACTTGGAGACTTAATAATATGCTATTGAATGACACATGGATAACAGAAGGCATCAGAGAGTAGATTAAAAATAAATTCTTAGAAGCAAATGAGAAATCCAATATAATATATCAAAATCTCTTAGACACTATGAAGACAGTGTTAAAAGGAAGGTTCATTGCATTAAGCTCATTCATTAAAAAAAGAAAAAGTCAACAAATAAACAACCTGACACTACATCTCAAAGCCCTAGAAAAAGAATAAACTAACATCAAAAAAAGTAGAAGACAGGAAATAATTAAAATCAGGGCTGAAATCAATGAAATTGAAACAAAAGAAACAATTCAAAAAATTGATAAATAAAAGCTGGCTCTTTGAAAAAAATAAATAAAATCGACAAACTGTTAGATACTTTAATGAAAAGAGAGAAAACCTAAATCACTAAAATTTGTGATAAAAAAGAAAATATCATGACAGACTCTACTGAAATACAGAGGATAGTTAGAAACTATTTTGAAAATTTATACACCAGTAAAATAGAAAACCCCAAAGACATCAACAAATTTCTAAAGCAGCTGGGCATGGTGGCGTATGCCTGTAATCCCAGGACTTTGGGAGGCTGATACAGGAGAATTGCGAGTTGAAAGCCACCCTCAGCAACGGCAAGGTGCTAAACAACCCAGTGAGACCCTGTCTCTAAATAAAACACAAAAAACAGGGTTGAGGATATTGATCAGTGGGCAAGTGTCCCTGAGTCCAATCCCTGGTACAAAAAAAAAAAAATCTAGAGGCATATGACCTACCAAACTGAACCAGGAGGATATTATAGACTTAAACAGATCAATTTCAATCAGCAAAATAGAAGACGTCATAAAAAGCCTATCAACAAAGGAAAGCTGGGGACCAGATGGATTCTCAGCTGAGTTATACAAGACCAACAAAGAAGAACTAATACCAATACTCCTCAAATTATTCCATGAAATAGAAAAGGAGTGAGCCATTCCAAACTCATTCTGCGAGGTTAGTATCACCCTAATACCAAAACCAGACAGAGACACATCACAGAAGGAAAATTTCAGACCAATATCCTGATGGATATAGATACAAAAACTCTCAATAAAATTTTGGCAAATTGCATACAAAAACATATTAACAAAATAGTGCACTATGATCAAATGGGGTTCATTCCAGGGATGTAAGGTTGGTTCAACATATGGAAATCAATAAATGTAATTCATCACATCACTAGAATTAAAGATAAGTATCATATAATTTTATCAATTGATGCAGAGAAAGCATTTGACAAAATACAGCACCCTTTCATGTTCAAAACACTAGAAAAACTAGAGATGGTAGGAACATACCTCAACATTGTAAAAGCTATTTATGCTATCCCAAATATCATCCTAAATGGAGAAAAGTTGGAAGCATTCCCTCTAAAAATGGGAACAAGACAAAGATGCCCTTTTACCAATTCTATTCAACATAGTCCTTGAAACTCTAGCCAGAGCAATTAGACAGATAAAAGACATTAAAGGGATATGAATAGGAAAAGAAGAACTCAAACTATCATTATTTGCCAATGACATGAATCTATACTTAGAAGATCCAAAAAAATTCCACCAGAAAAATTCTAAAATTAATAAATGAATTCAGCAAAGTAGCAGGATATAAAATCAACACCCATAAATCAAATGCATTTCTATGTATCAGTGATTAATCCTCAGAAAGAGAAATCAGGAAAACTATCCCATTCACAATAGCCTTAAAAAAATAAATTAAAATACTTGAGAATCAATCTAACAAAAAAGGTGAAAGAACTCTACAATAAAAACTACAAGACACTTAAAAAGAAATTGAAGAAGACCATAGTAGATGGAAAGATCTCCCATGCTCTTGGATAGGCAGAATCAATATTGTCAAAACAGTCATACTACCCAAAGTGCTATACAGATTCAATGCAATCCCAATTAAAATCCAACATCATTCCTTATAGAAATAGAAAAGGCAATCGTGAAATTCATTTGGAAAAATAAGAGACCCAGAATAGCCAAAGCAATCCTTAGCAAGAAGAGTAAAGCAGAAGACATCACAATACCAGACCTCAAACTATACTACAAAGCTATAGTAACAAAAATGGCATGGCACTGGCACCAAAATAGACACGTAAACCAATGATACAGAATAGAGGACACAGAGACAAAGCCACATAAATACAGTTATCTCATACTAGACAAAGATGCCAAAAGCATACATTGTAGAAACAATAGCCTCTTCAACAAGTGGTGCTGGGAAAACTGGAAATCCAGATGCAGCAAAATGAATCTAAATCCTTTTCTCTCATGATGCACAAAAATTAACTCAAAGTGGATCAAAGACCTAGGGATTAGATGAGAGACCCTGTACCTAATAGAGAAAAAAGTAGGCCCACACCTTCATCATGTCGGATTAGGCCCTGGCTTCCTTAAAAAGACTTCTAAAGTGCAAGAAATAATATCAAGAATCAATAAATGGGATGGATTCAAACTAAAAAGCTTCTTCTCAGCAAAAAGAAACAATCAGTGAAGTAAACAGAGAGCCTAAATTCTGGGAGCAAACATTCACCACCTGCACATCACATACAGCATTTATCTCTGGGATATATAAAGAACTCAAAAAACTTAACACCAAAAAAACAAACAATCCGATCAATATATGGCTAAGGAGCTGAACAGAAACTTCTTAGAAGCAGATATACAATCTATCAACAAATATATGAAGAAATGTTCAACATCTCTAGCAGTTAGAGAAATTCAAATCAAAATTTCATCTCCAGTCAGAATAGTAGTAATCAAGAATACAAGCAACAATAAGTGCTGGCAAGCATGTGGGGGAAAAGGCACTCATACATTGCTGGTGGGACTTCAAATTGGTACAACCAATCTGGAAAGCAGTATGGAGATTCCTTTAAAATCTGGGAATGGAACCACCATTTGACCCAGCTATCCCACTCCTTCGTCTATACCCTAAAGACTTAAAAACAGCATACTACAGTAATGTAGCCACTTCAATGTTTACAGCAGCACAATTCACAATAGCTAAACTGTGGAAGTAACCTAGACATCCTTCAATAGATGAATGGATAAAGAAACTGTGGTATATATATCCACAATGGAATATTACTTAGCAATAAAAGAGAATAAATTCATGGCATTTGCAGGTAAATGGATGGAGTGGGAGAACATCATGCTAAGCAAAGTAAGCCAATCTCAAAGGCCCAAAGGCTGAATGTTTTCTCTGATTAGTGGATGCTGATCCATAATGGGGGTGGGGGAGGGAAGCATGGGAGAAATGAAGAAACTTTGGATAAGGCAAGGGGGAGGCAGGGGAAGAGAGGGGGCATGGAGGTAGAAATGATGGTGGAATGAGATGGACATCACTAACCTAGGTACATGTATGAAGACACGAATGATGTGACTATCTTGTTTACAACCAGAGAAATGGAAAATTGTGCCCCATATGTGTACTGTGACTTGAAATACATTCTGTTGTTTTAAAAAATAAAAACAAATAAATTTTAAAAAGTATAATAGACAACAGTTACAGAGTAACAAAAGACAGAGAAAGAATATTAATTATTTGGTTTATTCCAGGTCTTATAAAAGAGAAATTGAGTAACCATACCACAGAAGAACAAAGAATGCCTAAAATTTCCCTACAACTTAAGAAACAATGCTGGGGATAATTTTTACTTTTATAATTAGGGCCCTTCTTACATAATTTTTTGATTTGGGGTCTCAGTCCTAATCAACTGTTTCTATCAGTCTGCAAAGATCAGTCTGTATTAACAAAAACTTGAATGGGAGTGAGGGTAGAATTCTTCTTTACCTTGGGCACTGAGACAAGAAAAAATATGGAATCACTTTCATATTTTAGACTCTTTCACAAGTAAAATGTTACTTAATCCTTAAAACCTTTTTGCAGATACTTTATCTCCATTTTTAGACAGTAAGCCAAGTCTCAAAAAGGTTCACCAGCTGGTAAGACACCAAGCTGCATTCAGACTTGAACTTTCTACAGTCAAATTCCATGTTCTTTCCATTTTCTTTTAGCTCCTCCTCTGAACAGCTCTGACCTAGAGTGTTTACTCAAGGCTTACTTCTGCCATTCCAGAATGATCAGAGAATTTAACAAACTCTAAAGGCTTCAAAATCTCCCAGATCTCTTGGTAACTTATTACAGTGGCCAACATAGAGCAGCTACCAAATCCTACCAAACCCAGTATAGGTCGTTTTCCCTTTGCACACGTTTTTTAAAAATTCCATCCCTTTGATGCTTTATGTCTGGAGAAGAATGAGAATTCACCTCTCCTCTTGACAGAGGACAAAGCAAGGCAACTTGATTGACTTGGGAAGAAAAAAAGGGAATTTGTTGGACACCTTCAGAAAAAAAGCCATATCCTTTCCCTGTGATTGTCACCCCTGGTCTCAGTATTTAGAGATTACAAAAAAAAAAAAAAAAAAAAAACACATAATATGATTTCTTTTACCTAACTCTGTGGGTTCTATTGCTGGTCCTTTCAGCAGTGACATGCAGTACTCATCACATGTATCTGTCATGATTCCTGCATGTGCCTGAAGCTTATAGTTTCTCTGGAATAACTAATTTTACTTTTATCATTTCAACTTGAACAACTTTGATTTAAGAGGAAACTAAAATAATTTTTGAATGTGTCTGATTTTTTTTCAAGGCTTTATGAAGTCCTAGGGGTACAGGAAGCACCACGTGGGAAAGAGAAATTTTAATTTATTCATCACCAAATCATTTATTTGCATGTTAATATTTAGGAAAGACTAAGAGTTTGGGCATCATACTGAACAAGTTTATAATCCTGGATACTTCTTTTAATAGCTGTTGGTCAAATTATTTTCTATGTAAAATAGAGATATTACTGATCACTAATAATGCCCACAGCATTATAGAAATCAACTGGGAAAATAATCTCTTTGATAGTGCCTATCCTTAAGCAAGCAACCAGTGACTGCTCACTGCTTCATATGTTGATAGGGTTGATCTGACAATAAAGTAGGTTTTTAGGAGCTCGAAATGAACAAGACTCCATCTCTGGCTTCAAGGGTAATAACAACTTACAGTACAGAGCAGATGAAAAATTATAACATATGAAGTCCTGAGCTAAAGAGACAATCCAAAGAAGGAGGCACTTAATTTAGTCTGTCAGTTGTCCCTGTGTTGAGCCCCTCCAGTGTCTTTATCCTATGATAGCACATTTACTTTCCAATAAAATAGCTTGTCTGCATATCCCTGGAAACACTCCCCTGAAGACAGAAGTTCATCTTTTCATATTTTGTTTTTTTCCTGATACTCATGGTCTAGCATACAGCCTATATAGAAAGAGCTCAGTAAATATTGGACAAAAGAATGAATGATGTGAGATGGTGTGTAAAACAGGTACTGGGTAAAATGAACCTACCTTTCAAGTTCAAGTAGGTTTATGCACATATAAATATGCCTCGTTATGGGAGGTCATATAGACTAGAATAAGAAATTTGGACTCTACCATGTAGGGCCATTGAAAGTTTGGGGAGGCAGAAGAAACACCAAAATAAGCATGTAAATTTTAATTTGAATATTGTGCTCAAGATACAATGGAAAGTCATAAAGATAATAGACCAGTTGAGACACCAGTATAGCATAATAACTCAAAAAAAAAAAAAGATGATGGAGTCTGAGCAAATGTGACAAAAGCAGAATTAAAATCAAGGGACAATTTCTCTCATTCCTAAGAGCACCCAGCCTTCCATCCAACTTCCATCCTTCCATAACTTTTCCACCCATCTATCTGTCTTACACACATTTTTTGATTACCTACCTCAGGCCAATATGATTCTGCTTTCTGAATATGCCATAATGAACCCTTGAGTGAAGTGAGATGTGACTTAGCAAGAAAGGAAGGGAGGGTCAAGTTTAGGTCTGATAATTAAAGTATTTCTAACAGTGAGTCCTGAGTACCTCTCCCTTAGGAAGGATATTTCAAAACTCAAAGGCTGATTTCAACAATTTTCACCTGCTCTTATATTTCTTTTGGACAAGTACTATAATTAGAATCCCTGTTGAAACCAATGACAGAGAACTTGTTCTTAACAGAAAAAAAAAAAAAAAAAGTTAAGACAAGTAGGGCCATGATGTTGAAAAATAATCACCATCTCTCATTCCTAGGAGCATCCATCCTTCCATCCATCTTTCATCTTTCCATTAACTCTTCCAATCATCTATCTAACACACATTTCTTAACTACCTACCTCAGACCAAGCATGGTTCTGCTTTCTAAATATTCCACAATGATAGGCAGCTTGCTGCTCCCTGTGAGTCATGCGACTGCAATAGCAACTGTACAAAGTACAGAATGATCCTAAAATTTTTTATTGCATTGATTGGTTTTGTCTCTTCATGGAGACAGCAGTAAATTACTCTTTTAAATTTAGCTTTGAGACACTATAATTTCAACTCTAAGTGCAGAAATTGAACTGCTTTCAGGGATAGCAAAATGATGGCAGTGTCCTGGTGCTAAAATATAATGACAAGCTAAAATACAATGCACCATTACATTGCCCTATGGGAACTGTATATCCATGCTGAGAGGGCAGGCGTGCTTTGTGAGCGCTATATTTAAACACGCTCCGTGAGACTACTCTCCCTCTAAGAAGCAGAGAGGATAATGCGTACTTTAATTCATAGGTTTGGTGGAAGGATCACAAGAGAGAATGTCTGTGAATGTGACCTGTGAAACATACTAATATGAGGGAGTATTATTTTTTATCATTTTAGGATCTTCTTTCCTTCCTTCCTTCCTTTCTTCCTTCCTTCCTTTCCTCTTTTCTTCCTTCTTTCCTTCCCTCCTTCTGACATGTCAAGAGTATTCCAGATATCTCTAATTCTACTGAATTGGATTGGAAAAGGCAAACAACAATGATCCAGGGAGTAAAGTGGTTGGCTAATTTGTTTCCTTCCAGCTAACTGACCCTAACCTAAATGTGTAATTTTTCAGTTTTCTCATGCTTGAAACAGAGATGATCATAATGAACATCCTAAAATATTTGTGCAAGTCTTTAAGCTTCCAAACCACTCCTTGAATATATCAGCCTGAAAAAATACTTGCCCAAGCTCCAGGTTTCTGCAGAGTTTCATGTCTCCTTCTTTTCTTTTCCAAGAAGCTCCTTCCCTTACCTGAAATTCTGACTATTCTTCTCTCCCCACAACTTCTACCAGACTCCTGAGACATGCTCACTTATTTTTTATCTTCCCCTGAGGTCGAGGCCATATGCAGTGTTTTCTCATTTGATTGTAGCTCCAACAATAAGTATAATCACTGTAATAAAGCAAGTATTAAATAACTGCTGAAATAAATACATGAAAGTTATATGATAACCTTTGTACATTATAGGAGAGTTAGCAGTTATTAGTAATTTTAAATTTCGACTGTTATAATAGTGAAGTCATGGCAAAGTAAAACTGGGTATAGTAGGTTTACTTGGGAAGAAAAAGGAGTTATATAATCTCTGTAACTCAGTGTTTCTCAGCCAGGGGTTATTTGGTCTCTCCAGAGGACATTTCGTTGTCATAACTGGGCTTAGGTGTTATTAGCATCTAGGGGTTTATAAAGCCCAGGGCTGTTGCAGCTAAACATCCTATAATGCATCGTGGACATCCCACCATGATAAAGAATTATTTGGCCCAAAGTGTCCACAATGCCAAAGTTAAGAAACGAAGAATACTCTTGTTTCAGGTAAAAGATGTGTTGTTCTTCAGGTTCTGAAGTGATGTGACATTCCATAAGGTGTTCTGGCATTTATCACTCTTGAATTTCATTGAGGAAATGATGTGATTTTTTTTCATAGACAGTTACTTTTACAAAAGGATCTGTGATTTGCTTACAACAGTACTGACAAAAGTACAGCAAATGGAACTCTTAGCTAAGGTAGGTGGACCCCTAACTAACAATGGTTTGACTTGCAATATTTTAACTGCAATGGCACAAAAGCAATATGCATTCAGTAAAAAACACACTTTGACCTTTGATCTTTTCCCCAAGTTGGTCATGTGTGGTATGATAATCTTTTGCTATGCTAGGTGGCAGCAGCAAGCCATGGCTCCCAGTCAACCACATCACCACAAGAGTAAGCAATTGCTTCTACAACACACTGTGTTGCCAGCGGTTTTTGACTTTATGTATTCAATAAAGCACATGACATATTCAATACTTTATAATCAGAAAGTCTTAGGCTTAGATGATTTTGTCAAATGTAAGATAATGTAAGTGTTCTCAGAGTGTCTGAGGTAGGTGAGGCTAAACTATAGTGTTCAGTAACATTAGTTAGGTATTAAATGTGTTTTCAATCTACAGTGGGTTAATTATGATGTAATCTCATCACTAAATCAAGAAATATCTACAATGCTTTCAATACTTTCCCATCTTGAGGCAGATACTGGTCTGATTAGACTTTGATTAGAGTGAAAAATTCTCTCAAGAAATCTGTGGGGCAAGCTAACCCTCTCACAGTGGGCTTAAGAAGATTAACCATCACAAGACTATTCCATTGTGGACTATGGCAGTAAAACCATAGGAACTATGCTGATTTTCAAGGAAAAATATGTGTATGGTATTAGATATGTTAATGGCTTTTGGGCTTTTAACTTTTCTCTCTCTCTTTCTCTCCTGTTTTCCAGTACTATGTGTTGAACCTAAGGGCATTCTATCACTGAGCTACATATCCAGCCCTTTTTATGACTTTATTATAAGATGAGTCTAAGTTACCCAGGCTGACCCTCAGCTTGAGATCTTCCAAGTGACTGGGATTATAGGCTTGCACCACCATGCCTGACTTTTTTAAAACTTTTTTCAAGGTCACTTTTGTCTTCTCTTTAAGGATAAAAACCTTGATGTGATCATTACACACTGTAAACATGTATCAAATAATCACATTGTACCCCATAGATATGTATAATTATTATAGGTTAACGAAAAACTTTTAAACTATCAAATTTTTAAAAGAAGTTTTAAGATTAAATAAAAATAAAAAACCTTACGATGACCCTTTCCCCAATGATTTACTTCACCTAGTGCCACATCTCTCCTCACCCCATTTCTGCATTACAACTACATAGGCTCTGTCTTCACTCTGAGAATCCTGTGTCCTGGCCTACTCCTCTTTTGGAAACATCCACAGTTGCTGGTTAATTCCTATTGCTTCCTCACAGCTCAGCACAAATGCCATCTTTCTAGAGGTTCTCTGCCCTGACACTGCAGAAGTTTGGCCCTCATATTATACCATCATCTCGTACATGGGTCATTTCACAGCTGTCATCGCGTCAATCCCCACTATAAGCTCTGTAGCAGGTACAATTTCTATCTCCACCAGGCAGATTTGCATGTAGATTGGACACATAAAAAGGTGTTTAATTAGTAAAAGGAAATTTTTTAGAAATAGTATCTCCATTTCAAGTTTAAATTGTGTTTGCAAGGAATCCCTGATTCAGAATCTAATCATCTTGCAAGAAGAACACACACAGACATGTAAGTGAAGAAAGCTGGAATTAACTATATGGTAACTTGTTCTCTCCTACGTCTAGTTAAAATATGAGAAGCAAAAATATTTTTTACAATTAGCGAAAAAAACAGAAAATAAAAATAACTGCTAATAATATCAAGAAATGTGTAAGAAGCTTTATGAAAACACTAAAAAAACCAAAAGGAGATTTTTGGAGAAAATAAATATTTTTAAAAAACAGTTTTCCCTAATTCAATTTAAAAATCAATGTCATCTTATTCAGAAACCTGATGGTATTTTTAATATATTAAAATGGTCCAATGAATTACCGGGACTGCTTTACAGTTAAAAATGGCTAAGAGAATTTTGAAAATGATGAGTTCAGAATTTGCTTACTATTAAAAGCTTATAATTTTTATTTTCAATATAATATTAGGATAAAAACCAAAAGATAAAAATAACAGGATAGAACAGAAAATTCAGAAACAGATACAAGTATATATAAAACTTTTAAATAATAAAGGAATTACATGAATGAGATGAGGCAGCTTAATTGACAAAATAAAACATTTTGCATTTGGGAAGACAATTATGATAACTCACTTCTTACCATATACCAAAATGAATTCTGATACATTAAGAAATTTAACCAGTTAACTAAATGAATAAATTATGAAGAAAATAAAACAATAAATGAATACTTTATTGTTTTTCCATGGACTGGACTTTCTGCACCTAAAATCCAGGGGGGAAATCACAAAAGAATGGTATCACAGAGTACATTTTCTATATAATACTAGCTACTTGGCCTTATTGAGAGGTTGGTATGTGATGCCAGGCATCACTCCATACACTTTCTCTATGCATTAATCTGCTGAAATGTCATCACCCAGGAGCTAGATATAATTTAAATGTCCATTGCATAGAGAAGAGGAGTGAGGTAGAGAGAGGTTAAAATAATTTTAATAAAATAACATGCTAAAGATGTCAGGGCAAGAATCAAACACAGGCAATCAGATTTGAGACCTTCTATCACTGTACTCTTTGGACCGCTACTAAAACAAACAAAAAAATCTGTAAATTAAAAATTACATAGAATAAAACTCATAAAGTGAAAGGCAAATGATACATTGTGAAAAATCTTTTCAGCAAATATAACTACAAATATATACTTTTTATAGTGCTCTTATAAATCAATAAAAAAAGAGCACTCAATTGGCAATAGCATGATAGGAACTTCAGAAAGAAACCCTTAGAAATGAACTATCAATAACAACAAAAAAAACATTTAATCTTACTGTAACCAATTAAAAGCTAAATAAACTATCATCATGTATTATCAGAAAAATATTTGCTTGTATTTTAGTGCAAGTTTGCTGGAAGCAATTATTCTATGAATACTGATAAAACTTATTTTAAAACTTCAGAACAAAAATTTAAGATTTTTAACTGTTAATTCTTTTAGCTACCTATCTTATGAACAGTTTCTAAGATATAAAAATTTTTATAAGAATAAATTCATAGAAGTAACGTTAATATAAGCAGATTGCTCAGAATAAACTAAATGAAATGAGATAGACAAGTCAATCATGTGATACTGATATCATAAACTTTTAAACAACCATATGTTCTAAAATAATTAATCATTTGGAAAAATGTTCCTGGTTTAAAAAAAAAATCTATTGATATATAGCATTAGTCTAGAGAAATATTTTAAGGAGTCTTAGTAACAGCTAACTGTTGCCATTTCCAGTCTGTACCTATAATCCTCAAAGCAAGAAATCTTTGAGAGACTAATATAATGTGTCAACTTTCCTTTGTGCCTTTATCTCTCAGCTAATTGATGGAAATCCCATGTTAAGTTTCGAACCCTGAGAATACAGCAGGAAAATAAAAAGATGAAGCTCTCTGTCCAGCCTGAGGTCAAGTCTCTCCAATCTCTTCTCTCCATTCTCATTGCATTCAGAATGTCACTTGCAATGTCCTTAATCTCATTCAACTCCTCTTCCTCTTTCTCCTCTTCCTCTTCCTCCACCACCCTCTCTTCCTATTCCTTTCCTTCCTGTTTCTCCTCCTTCTATCTTAGGCAAACTTGTTGAATTTGTTTTTCTCCTAGTCCTAGATCTCTTTGCAAACACCTTCCTGAGTACTGCCCTAAAAATGGAAAGCAAAAGTAAAAGATGTTCAGATTTTTTACCAGGGGCTTGTTGCTAAGCAACTATTTCCTTTGTCTCCAGGTATATGGAATATAAGATTATTTAGAATGTATTTTCAGTCCTCACCTTAATACAAAGGAACAAGGTAGGGGAGCAGGAAGGAGGTGAGTGAGGAGGTGGTAATACAGAAACCTTTAAATTGAAAAATGTAAAGATATAATATGAGGGGGAGAAAAACCAAAGGAACCTACCATGGAAGTTTCAACCCACCACCACCACATGGTGCCCAAAACTTCAAAATGGAACAATTCTTATATTGGCACATTTTTATGTGAACAAACATATGGTTACAAGCATATTCTTACCTTCATTATAATCTGCATATTTCCTCTCTACAGGAAAATTTAAGTGCACTGTTGACAGCTTTTTATAGTCACATAATAGGAAAGCAGACAAAGAAACATTATGATTGGTCTTGCTCACAAGATGCCACAGGCTCTAATTTCTCCATATTTTTTTATATTCATAAGACTTGTGAGTCTCCAGTAAAATACTTTCTTTGGGGGTCTCATTGCTGGCCCCCAAGACAGCCTATAAATGAAAAACAATGCTGTCTTTTGACCAGTATAAGCTCACAAGGACCCTTATTAGGAAGTTTTTATTATTATTTTTTTAAAGGCAAAACTTAGCAGGATATTAACAAGCCTATTTAAAAAGAGATTTGTTTGGTTCTCTTGCTTGGTACTCAGATGAAAACTTATGTCATCATCAGGGATAGCTAAAATTCAAGACTGAGGCATATTTAGGAAGAAAAGACAGGGAAGACAATTCAGCTTCCTCAGACTTAGCCATTTGTACCTAGAAAATATAAGCTCCCTTCTGGTCCAGATTATTCCTCAGAGATCACATTGGCTTTAAGGATCTAGGACTTAGTCAATAATGAAATTTTTTTGTTAGTCAATAGGTTATTTATTTCCCTTTAGGGCCACAGAGATGGATGGATGAGGATTCTGAGTTATCTAGCCAACAATATATTAACTTCCTCATCATCCCTGATATTATCACATGGCAGAGAAATGGACTTGATGGGAATCCAGATTGGGGCTGGATTGATGATCCCTGGCACCATCAAGTATAAGTAGCAGCATCATTATAAACACTAATCTATCCTCTCAGCATCTCTAATTTTGATATTTTGAAATGATTCATGTCTACAGAAGCAGTTCTAAATCCAGACCATATATTTAATACTCATATTAAGAACAGAAAACTCAGGTACCTTAAACATTTCTGTATGCCTTTGTGTGCCCTCTCTCAGTAATATCTTCCTAACTTATCTTTTGCTCAATATGAAACCATTATACTGATCTTTGTTTTAATCATCCTGCAAAAATTTTTGGTTATTGTTATTTTGATATAATTTCAAGCTTGAAGAAAAATTGCAATAATAGTATAAGGAAGTCTGGTATATCCTTTACCCAGATTTACCATTTATTTACATTTTACTCATTTGTTTTGTCTATCTATCTATCTATCTATCTATCTATCTATCTATCTATCTATATATATATATATATTTTTTTTTTTGGTACCGGGGATTGAACTCAGGGGTTCTCAACCACTGAGCTACATCCTCAGCCCTATTTTTTTGTGTTTTATGTAGAGACAGGGTCTCACTGGGTTGCTTAGTGCTTCACCTTTGCTGAGGCCAGCTTTGAACTTACAATTCTCCTGTCTCAGTCTCCCAAAGTGCTGGGATTACAGGCGTGCGCCACTACATATGGCTTGTCTGTCTATATCTTTATCACAATTTGAGAATAAGTCAGAGATATTTTTTCTTATTTGCCTCTAAATGTATTTTTTAAAAACAATAACCATGTATATTTCCTAAGAACAAAGATATCCTTACATAATCACATATAGGGTTTTTTGAAATTGAGGGATTTAATATTGCCATATTTAATCATCAACAGTCCATTTAAATGTCATCAAATGCCCCAGTAATATCCTTTAAGACTTCTACCCATTTCAGGATCTAATTCAGGATTGCACATTTATTTATTGTGTGTCTTCACTAGTCTCCTTAATCTAGAATCATTTTCAGCCCATTTTTACCTACTTTAATTTTGAGATCTCTAAAGAGAACAGAAAAATTATTTGATCAAATACTCCTTAATTTGATTTTTACTTCATGTTTGCTGATGCACTGAGTTATGCTGTTTTGTAAGGCAAACCAGAACAGTGTTGTTATATTCCTTACAGGAGGCACATAATGTCAGTTTGTGCTAATACTGGTGATATTAACTTTATCACTGGATTTAAGTAATGTATATCAAATTTCTTCAACATAAATGTGTTGTTTTCCCTTGGTAACTAATAAGCTAACAGGTAATGTGTAGGGAGATAATTTGAGACTATGTGAATATCTTATTATACATACAAGGTTGACCTTCTACTTTTAGACCTGCTATTTTTCTATCTCTAACATTCTCTATCTATACATTACATTCAGTTCTGCTGAAAATTTTACCTCTTCTCCTATTTGTTTTTTATTAATCATTTTTATTGAAATAAATTCATAGTTTTCTTATTTTATGGGTTAAAATTCTTTATTTATTTAATATGCTTAAACATTCCAGATCTGACCAGCGGGAGGTGCTTGGACCTATTTGGTGTCCCTCAATAATATTTGCATCATTCTTTGAATAATTCCTTAATTTAGAGCACAGTACAATGTTTGGGGATCAACTCATAGTTTCCCTGCTTCATTTCTGAAGGCATTCATTTCCTCAAGGAGCTTGGTTCTTTTTAATAGAAAATGATACTTAAAAATCAAGGTATGTGCTCAAGGTGTGCTCAGTAATACTGATGTATGATGGCTTTTAGATCCTTTTAATTGTTATATCTAGAATATGTATTTGAAACATATTCAGATAGGTGGACAGATAGCTCAGAATAATGAGAAACATGTTCCTCACACCCTCAACACATTTACTGATTTTCTCTAGCTTGATATTATGCACAAAAAAGTAGTTTCAATATTGCTGTGCCATACTATAGTAAAACTCAAACCTACTAACTAGAGTTCAGTATGATTTATATTCCTTAGATAAAATTTACATTCAATGCAACATAAAACTCTTAGATCAAAAATTTCATTAGTTTTGATGAATATACACATCTATATGATTCACATTTTCTATTAATACATAGAATATTTTCATATTTCAGAATATTATACTGCTTCCTACTCAATTTGCCACTCCCAGAGTGCTACTGATTGTTTCAAAAGCTTTATGCAATTTAAATATAATTGTCTATTGATTCTTCCAGTCTTTGAACCTGTTATGTCTTGCTTTTAGTTAGATCCTCTTAAATTCTCTTGGCAATGTTTAGTAGTTTTTAGCGTATTGAGCATATTTTGTTAAATATATACAGCAATGTTCCGTTACTTTTTTGAAGACAGTATAAATATTTTTACTTCATTTTTCCAAGTTTGTTGCTAGTTTATAAAACTACTTAATTTTGCATATTAACCTTGTCTTCTGAAACTTTGATGAATTCACTTAATAGTCATGTTAATTGCTTTGTAGTCTTTTTACCATTTTCTATACAGACAATTGTGTTTCCTGTGATGAGATGTTGTACTTTTTTCCCCAAACTTAATAATGTTTATTAAATTTCATGCCTCATTGCATTATCAGAACTTCCAGTAGAGTGTCAAATTAATGTGTGAGAGTAGACATCCTGGAATTTAACCATTAAGCATAGTACTGGCTAGGTTTTTCATAAATGAATTTTGACAAATTAACACTGTACTCTTCTAGTCCTAGTTTACTGACAATCTTTGTGATACGTATAGAGACTTCTTTTTTTTCTGAAAATGGAAATAGGAAAAGTTTAACAAAAAAGGAGAGGAAAAAAGAAAAAGTGAACTCATTCTATGCCATTTAGCTTGCAACTTTCTTCAGCAACCATCTCTCAATGATTCCTCTCTTATCTGAACTCAGATTGCATCAAAAGTCAGTGCTTAAGTGTTTTCTATTATGCATGCATGTTGATTTTGTCAGTAATGTCAAAGTAAAAAGAATCTTGAGGATGGAAATAGAAAGTATTGCTTTTCTTTTTCCCCAACTACCCCTGGTATTGGGCTGTGCCCATAGTGATTACTTGATCAATTTCAGCAGTGATTTTTTTATTAGTAATCAATTGCTATTAATGTTTATTATTTTTAGAGTTCTACTTTTAAGATCTCATACTATTCTCAAAAAAACTCAGTGAAAACTTGTTTTGTGAAATAGTAGATCAGGGTCAGAGAGGTATATGACCTGCTGGTGAACACAAAACTCCTTTGAAACAGAAAAGAAAACAGAACTTGGGCTCTCTGACCCTTTATTCAGATCTATTTCAGTGCACCAACCTGCCTGAGTTCCATAGTTCCTCCCAAGATCATTCCTGAGGTCAGCACTTGCCTCAGTAAGGATTAGATTATACTACATCTCAAAGTGGATCAAATTGTTACAGATTTATAGCTCAGTAGAAATCTCCTCCATGTATTCTCTGCTACCATACACCTAGCCCAACAACAAACCTGTGTTGAAAAATCCTATAAGTCAAGTGGGGTCTTATCCAACACTCTGCAACATACTGGGTATTAATAATATGTTTTTGGTTACCTGATGTGCCTGATTCCCAAATCCAATTTGCAAGAGGAATCCCTCTGAGGTGAGTAACTGTCTTTCTGGGAATGCCCCTTAGAGGTTTATAGTGGGCTGCAATAAGGACCCCCATTTGTTTTTTAATTCCATTGCTGGAAATATTGCATCTCTGTGAATCACATGGTAGGCAGAATTGTCTGTGCCATATTCACATTGTTAAACAGTTAAGCAGATGTTGACTTTTATGGGCAATTCTCAAAAATCTGCCAAAGAGAAACAGATCAATGGATCATTTACTGTGAAACAGCGTCTTTGTATAGTTTCCCAATTTTTTTCTTATGCCTGTCTCTCCCTTGGAATGTATATTCTAGCAACTCTAAAATCTTTGTCATTTCTTGCACATAATACCTGTTTTTTGCCTTCCTATATTCATGCTATTCTCTCTATTGAGAGTGCCAATAAGTTCCCTTCCCTCCCAACCCATCTCTCACACACATCAATAACTGCTTTTCACCTAGCATTCAGTCATTTTATAAGTATTTATTAAGGATTACCTGTGTTTCTGGCTTTATTCAACTTAGACTTCCAGCACCTGGTGCTGAGCCTGTTACCCTAAGATTTTTAATTACTGAAGATACAGAGGAGAATAGGACAAAGTCCCCGCTAAAGGAGCTTACATGTACTGGGGTGCAGGCAGGGCCTCGATGGCATGAGTGAGCTTCACCTACCCCAGCCTTACAAGGCCATTGAAGCCTTTCTCATGGAGATTAGTTTTGATAGAGAATCTAGGTCTTATAAATTAGCCAGGCCAAAGGAAAAATAAAGAGGGAAACACAGATGGTGAAGTTCGCCTCCCAGCTTCAAGTCAGTGCTCAGCTAATACCTTCCAGAAGGCTCCCTGCTCCTGTCTTAGGCTGTCAGTTCCCCTGTGCATATTCACCAGTGCTTGTGCAGATCCCACTATAGAACTCACCACCCTCTGCTGTAATCACATACAGGTTTTTCCTTCCTCAAAAACTAAAAGCTCCTTGAGAATAAGACCTGAGCTTTATTCAACTTAGACTTCCAGCACCTGGTGCTGAGTCTGTTACCCCAGGATGTTTAATTACTGTTTGAAGGAATGAACAAGTAAACATATAAATGAAGCAACCAACCAACACTGTGGAGATCTTCTATGGATGTTTCAACTGCATAGACAATCACACTGCTCTGGGCTTTAATCCTCCTATGCAAAAGCAGTGACTCAGAGCCTCCCCATCCAGGCCTCTGAGGCAGGATTCTTGTGAGGGGAAGAACAGAGTTCTTAGACTGTCATCCCACATTGTCATCATTTGTGACTTTTAGAACTCAACAAACTATTGTTTTACCAGCTTGAGGGAAAATATCCTAAGAGATTGAGACTCAGAATTCTGTCTGTTCTACCTATAAAATAGCCTGATTTTCCACTTTCATATCGTTTTAATTCAATTTTAAAGTGTGTAGAAAAACACGTTATTGTGCATCATGAACTCTCACATAAAATCAAATGACCTTTGATTTTGCTGCCTTTTCCTCATTCACAATGGGTATCGTTTTATGCACAGAGTCAGTGGCAAAGACTGACCAATTGGTCCTCAGACCCTTGTTATTGGTGGTGGTGGGGGGGAATAGTTACAAATAAAAATTCCTGCCAACCCAAAAGAATCATCTGCACAAAACGTGAAAAAGAAAAATAACAGTTTTATTAAGCATTAAACCTGACAGCAATAAGAATCACAGGCAATCCACCAAAGAGATAATCTAGGCAAATATGATCCATTACATGCATGTTGATTGTCTTTGCTCAAAACAAAAACAAATCTTTAATTTTGCAGTAAACAGTTACAATTTGGAGCTAGGCTCCTTAGCTAATCTCCAACAAAGACCAGAGGATAGGAACTGTCCTTCTTGATGCTAGTGTTTCAAAGACAGGGCTCCCTGAGTTTCCCATGACAGACTTCTCTGGGAGGCAAAACTGTTAACCAGGCTTATTTCACATTAAAAAAATAATACATATATTTATTTATATATATATTATATTTATTTATTTATATTTATATACACAGACACACACACACATCTCAAAAAGATAGAGAAAACATCAACCATGTCAAGTTCTCCAAAGGAATACTAAAAAGAAAGGAAGAGAGAAAGTTTTCATTTCTTTTTGGCACCAGAAAATATTTAAAAATCTTCTTATATATATGCCCTTACATTAGGCAGTTCTCATTTATTCTATTCATGTGTGTGTTTTGTCCCTCACACAACCTGTGACTATGATCATCATTTGCAACCTGAGGTTGTTTCTGCTTGTTTATGCTGTGTGTTTGTCTCTCAGGAAATCTGTGATTTTTAACCATTTGTCCTCATAGCCTGCAGATGATGATTGCTAAGCTCTCACATAAACCAATGCTCTTGAAAGTTGCCAAGCACCCTGGGTTTGGATCTATCCATCATTTTTTACTATCTGTAACTGGGCATGCCCTCAGTGCAGAGCTTCTTAGACTTGGAGAGCTAATTAAATGCTGATTTTAACTCAGTAGGTCAGGGTTAAGGGCCCGCATTTCTGCATTTTAGCAAACATCCAGATGTTGCCAGTGCTGCTGCTCAGTGATGCTCAGGAAGCCTGCAAAGGCCTGGGAACATGTCTGCAATTCTTTCTACAGTCTGGGAACATTGTTTATCTGCCCCTCATCTTGTCAATTTTCCTTGTCCAGTCTGTTGCTATTATTTATTCACTTATTCAGTAATAAATATTTATTGAGTGCATTCTCTATGATAGGCATTCTTTATGCAGTTCTCTCTGTGGTGGCTGGCAGTTTTAGTCCTTCGACATGGAATTGCAACTTGGAACAACTTTCTCTCAAACTGCTGCAGCCTATTTCCTGTCCTCCTACAGCTTGTCCCTAAAACTGTGCATCTTTTTCCATGTGAATTTTCCAAGATGGTTCATACTACAAATGTTTTCTCCTTTGTCTTTTCCTGAAAATGATTCACAAGTTGGAATACATCTTTTGTCAGAGTTCATACCCTGGCCTTTTTATTTGGAAAATATGGTGACAGGGCATAGAGCCCTTGCCTGCCATTCTCTGTCCCTTGCAGCTGGCAGCTGGCATCATTGGCACCTGGGCCATGACTAAGGCTTCTCTGCTTTTCAGTCTGTGACATGATGCCCTGTCTGCCAGAAGCAAAGACAGATGAGGGAAGAAGGTTCCGAGAGCTCTTTAGCACTAGCCTTCTATGATCCTCTGACTTCCTGTTGTGCTCTCAGACTGCTGAGATAAATTGGCCAGCTGACTGAGCGTCCCCAATTGGAGATGACCTCAATGACCAGAAAACCTCTAGAGTAATAACTGAGAGTGATTGGTACTGAGTCCACTGGCACAGGCTTCTTTCCCCTCTTATAAGGGCCATGTGATCTGATCTTGAAAATTACTTTTAAAGTGCTTTTGATCTTTCAAATATCTGTAAATGTTCTCCAGTTGGCATCAATTAACATCAAAATGACTACTTCACAAGTCTCCAAGAGAGTCCACAGTTTCATAGAAGATGCCAGGGTTATAGGCAGCCCCTTTCTATAGCTTTGCTTATTTAAAACTACTGATACAAATGGTGAAATTGTTCAGGTCTGCCTGAATGTTTGATGTCTGTCTTAGAAATATAGTCCAGCCATGAAGAGGCAGCATGCTTTCAGCACCAGGGACTCTGGAGTCCAGTTTCTGTCATCCTCCTTCACAAAAGCCATCCATGTCTCCCCATTATGCACAGGAAAATTCACTGGAGTTTTCCATCTATTACATCCCTATCTGGCTTATCTTCTGTCATTTCTCCCTGCCTGTTGTCATACAAGCCCCAAACCTGCTGGATATGTATTCAGATTGCCTTGAATACCCAATCTTCTTCTTCTTCACTCATACCTTGGGCTCATCAGGCGGATCTTCACTGTCCTTGGTGCTCCTTTACTTACAACATAAATATTATGGACATCATATTAATATTCTGGTTAGTTCCGCATTTATTTTCCTTTCCATGAGTGCATTCGTTTGTTTTTGAAGATACTTTCTACATTGTGTTAATCTTCATAATCCCAATGTCTAGCACCATGCCTTGTGCAAAGTAAGTGCTTGCTAATTATCAAACACACAAATGTGTAATTATTCACATTTTGGAGTGCTGAATATTCAAATAGCCAGGTGTCCTGAAGAGTGAAACAATTTGAAATAAATAATGTTAGTGACATTAAGCCAATGTTAATAAAAATAAAATAGGAAAGTAACTGCTGAGCATCATAGACCATTGCTGTCTTTGAACTCATGAGAATCAAAATCATTTTAATTTTCATGCCCATCTAAAGTCTAGAAAAGAGACTAGATGTTATTACATGTACGGGCCAGTCTAAACCCCAGGCAGAAGGGCCCCAGGCAGAAGGGCCCCAGCCATCCAGAGCTATATTGCTCTGCTTGCACATTTATTCATAAGGCAGGGTTTCGATGACTTCTTATTCACAGTTTCTGGGACTGAAGCTGAAACACCAAAAGCCTACTGTGTAATTGACTCTCCACAATGGAAAAGTCAGGCCCTGCGCCTAGCATAGATCTAGAGCCCAGGCAGCAGAGCTTAGGCAAAGGAGAAATAAAGTCACCCCAAAGGAGCTTGGCACAAGCAGGGATTTCTATAACATGCATAACCCATGCATTTGAATAATCTGAGAAGGCCTTGGGTTTGGGGCTTAGATATTTTAGAAAACATAAAGATTTGATTTCAGTATGAATTGATTCACATTTTAAAATGTCTCATTTGTTTTTTTATTTGTTGTTTTTAGATATACCTGACAATAGGGTGTATTTTGACATATACATACATGGGGTACAAGTCACTACAATTTTGATGTCGGGTTAAGCTGGACATATACTCACTCATATATGAGCACAGGAAAGCTATGTCCAGTTCATTCTACTGCCTGTCCTATTCCCACCTGCTCCTTCCCTTCATTCCCCTTTGTCTAATCCAATGAACTTCTATACTTTCCCTCCTCACCCTTCCTTGTTATGGGTTAGCATCCACGTATCAGAGAGACCATTTGGCCTTTCATTTGGGGGCTTTGGCTTATTTCACTTAGCATGATAGTCTCTAGTTCCATCCATTTATCAGCAAATTCAATAATTTCATTTTTATGGCTGAGTAATATTCCATTGTGTACATATACTACATTTTCTTTATCCATTCATCTGTTGAAGGGCACCTAGTTTTGTTCTGTAGCTTGGCTATTGTGAATTGAGTTGCTATAAATATTGACATCTCTGCATAAAAACAATATTTATGGTCCAGAGGTAGGTTTCCCTGGAGATTTTAACCCTGACAAATTAATAATTGTAAGGAAAGAAGTACATCACTTCTTTTATATGAGACTTTTTAAAGAATTTCTACTATATAAATCTTCTTTACCTTTTTTTTTTTTTGGCCTGTTTTCTTGCAGGCATGGCATCTGTGCATAGGATATGAATGTCAAGAGGGATCTAATGTCTTAAGGTATACAAAATTCTTTTACCTGTATATTTTCCACTAAATTCTATGATAAGGTAAACATTTTAGCTACATAGGCACACACATATGTACACACTTAAAAATATGGCATATTGGCTATACGGTACTTACTATATATGATATTTTGAACATATTGTGTCCTTATGTACAGAATATATTCCAGTATTAAATTTTATAGGATACAGACCTACAAAGCACACAAAAATTACTCTTTTCCTCAAATAAGTGACTGGCAAGTTTCCTGAATTTGCTTTTGTTTGGACGTTTCAAGAGATGTTTTAAGGCAAAAAACACTGTCTTTTGCCTGAGTTAACGTGTCTCTTCCTGAAGTTGACTTTTATGAGCTTTTATTTGACTAAATTATGCACATCATATTGCATATTTTGTAATAAATTATTCACCACTGCTTTAACTTGCTCAAACTAAATTACTACTCTGTGTGAAAAAGGAATTGCTGTTTTGAACCTCTTCATTACTGTCTAAGCCAGAAATTTTCATCATTTTTCTGTAAACCTGTAATCAACTAGGAGCCCATTCACTTTAGAGTTCTTGGCAACAATTCATCCTCCTCTTTGATTAAAGCCTGGTGCATATTTCTAAGTAGAATAATGAACCTGGAACAAAGCACATTCATCTTCACAAGAACCCTGTGAATTAAGTATTTTATATCCACTTGACAGATGAGCAAACTGAGATTGGTAGTATGTTAGTAGGGCTAAGACTAAAGCCCAGGTGTTTTGGACACAAATCATGTGCACTACTTGAACAGAAAAGCATTCACAAAGTTTTACTGAGGACCCTATAGTGCTACTGAATCAGAATGGGGTGGGAAGGAAATGTGGAGAATTTCCATCATTATTTATTTATTTATTTATTTATTTTATTTTGGTGGTGCTAGGGATTGAACCCAGGGCCTCATGCATGCAAGGCAAACACTCTACCAATTAAGCTATATCCCCAGCCCATTCTATTATATTTAAAGATCCTTAGCCAATTTTTATCTCCCAAATAACTTTGCTTGCTCCCTTTTCTATATGTGTTAAGAGTATCTTGTCCTTTAACACATTCATTGAAACTCCTGTTTCATTTGGGACTCTGCTCCCTCCCTTCGCATAGTTTGTCATCAAACACTTGCTGGTCCCTTTAGGAAGATCTCTCACATCTACCCTTAAAGCCCCATATCTGTGGCTCCACAGTGGCCTCCTCAAGTTTTTATAAGTGATACCTTAATTTGTTTTCCATTTTTCTGTTAATAGTCACTTAAACTGCTTCTAGTACTCTGTTTTTACAAATAATTCTGCAATAAATATTCTTATACAAGTGCCCAAGTGCACATACGCAGATGGTTCTAATCTAAAAGTAGTCCTAGAGGAACTACTTTGTTGAAGAGTATGCATTTCTGTTAACTTCTAGTTATTGCCAAGTTGCTCTAAAAAGTGGTTATAAATATTTTCACTCCCACCAGAAAAGTATGAAAGCTACCATTTCTCCATATACTTGTAAATTTGGTAATTTCAGCCTTTTAGTATTGGCTTATAAGCTTAATAACATGGAATATCCCCACTGTTTTTTATTTCCATGGTTACTGATATAGCTAACTCATTTTTCATGTACTTATCAGACAACAGTGTTTCCTTTACCCAATTCACTTTTTGGTTGTTGGTAATGTTGCATTCTTTCACTTATAGGAATTGTGCATGCATTCTAAATATAAAGTCTTGATTACATGTATTAAAAATACCTTCTGAAATCTGTGGTTAATTTTCTACTTTATTTATGGGCCTTGAGCACATAGATGACTCAAATTTCAGTGTAATCAAGTTTATCAATATTTTAGAGTTGTATTCCATTTATTTTTCAAATGGCAAATACATGTATGTATGCATGTGTGTGTGTGTGTGTGTGTGTGTGTATATATATATATATATATGTAGTTCTATTTGCTTATTAAGAAACTATTCCTTGTATTCAGTTTCCTATATAAATAATAGTACTCAGGTTTGACCTTCTACAGTTAAGTCTTCAGAGTTCATTTGCACACAAGGCAAGAAGTAGAAATCCAATTTTGTTTCTTTCCATATTTCCAGAGCAATTTATCAACCCATCTACTTTCTTTCTGTTTTTTTTAATGAAAACTATGTTATACACCAAATTTTTAAATGTTTTCATCAGTGCACTATAATTATATGTGACAGTGCAGTTCATTTTGACATAATCGTGCATGCATGGAATACAATTTACTCCATTAAAATCCCAAGTATTTCCACTATCCTCACCTCCTTATGCTCCATTCCCCAGATACACCTCCTCTACTATACTGTTCTTCCTTATATTTATTTATTTTTAATTGGTGCTTTATAGATACACATAAAGATGAAATTCACTGTGGTATATCTATTTATGTGCATAGCATAACTTAATCAATTTTATTCCACTGGTCCTCCCTTTTCCTATCCCCACTCCATCCCTCTCAGTCCTCTTCCTCTACTGGAGGGATTGCCTTTCTATTTACATGGAATCCCTCTCTTTATATTTTTATTTCTCTCTAGCTTCCACATATGAGAGAAAACATTCAACCTTTGATATTCTGAGTCTGGCTTATTTCACTTAGCATGATGATCTCTGATTTCATCCACTTACCAATGAAAGTCATTATTTCATTCTTCTTTATAGCTAAGTAAAACACACATATATATATCACATTTTCTTTATTCATACATCTCTTGTCAGACACCTGGATAGGTTCCATAACTTGGCTATTGTGAATGGCACTGCTATAAACATTGATATGCCTATATTACAACAGTATAATGACTTCAGTTTCCTTTGGATAAATGCCAAGGAGTGGGATAGCTGGGTCATGTGGTTGTTCCATTCCCAATCTTTTGAGGAATCTCCGTATTGCTTTCCAGAGTGGTTGTGCTAATTTACAGTCCCACCAATAATGTACGAGTGTAGCTTTTTCCCCATATCCTTGCCAGCATTTATTATTATTTGTATTTTGATGATTACCATTCTAACTAGAACGAAATGAAATGAAATGAAATCACAGTATAGTCCTAATTTGCATTTCCCTGATTGTTAGAAATATTGAGCATTTTTTTTATAAATTTTTTGCCATTTTTATTTGTTCTTTTGAGAAGTGTCTGTTTAGTTCTTTTGCCCATTTATTTATTGGTTTATTTATGAGGTGTGTGCATGTGTGTGTGTGTGTGTGCGTGCGTGTGCGTGTAAGATTTTTTGAATTCTTTATATATTCTGGATAGTAATCCCCTGTTGGAGGAGTACATGGCAAACATCTTCACTCATTCTGTTGGCTGTCTCTTTATGCTCTTGCTTCCTTTGCTGTAGAGAACCTTTTCAATTTGATGTGGTCCACTTACTGATCCTTGGTTTATTTTTTGAGCTTTAGAAATCTTGTTAAGGAAGTTGGTGCTGTGCCAACATGTTGGAGTGTTGACCCTATGTTTTCTTGTAAGAGTTGCAAAGTTTCTGGTTTAATTGTTAGGAATTTGGTCTTTGGTTCACTTGAGTTGACTTTGTGCAAAGTGAAAGATAGGGGTCAAATCTGGTTCCAGCCTCACTCTTACTAAGCATTGCTTTGGTTATTCTGGGACTTTTATTCATCCAAATAAATGTGATGATTGTTTTTCTCTAGTTCTGTGAAGAATGTCATTAATATTTTGAAGGGAATTGCATTGAATATATAAATTGTTTATGGTAGTACGACCATCGTTACAATATTGTCTATCCAAGAACATGGGAGGGGTTTTCATCTTCTAAGGTCTTCTTCATTTCTATCTTCAGTGTTCTATAGTTTTTATTGTAGAGGTCTTTCACTTCCTTGGTTAGATTTATTCTCAATTTATTTGTTTGTTTGTTTGATTGCTTACTTTTTGTTTCATTTTCTTTTGGGGGGGAATGGAATGGTGTTACTGATCTCTTTCTTACCAGAATCATTACTGGAGTGTAACTATTGGTTTTTGTAAGTTGACCTTTTTATCCTGCTACTTTGCTGAATTTATCCACTCCAGAATTCTGGTAGAGTTTTTTGGGTCTTCTAGATATAGGATCATGACATCAGCAAATAGAGATAATTCAATTTCTTTTTTTCCTATTTGTAATTCCTTTAATTTTCTTCTCTTGCTTAGTTGCTCTAGCTAGAATTTCAAGAACTATATTACATAGCAGAGATGAGAGTATATGTCATTGTCCTATTCTTGACTTTAAAGGAATGCTTTCAGTTTTTCTCTTTTCAGTATGATGCTGGATTTGGGTTTGTCATGCATAGATTTTATTATGTTGTGATAAGTCATAAAACAAATTTTTATTTATGGCAAATCTGTTTCTGTGTTCTTTATCTCAGTAAAGTCATCTTTCTTGCATCAAAATCTCACTGTCTTACTATCTAAATTTTATTATTTTATTTTATTCATTTATTTTATTTATTTTATTGTACTGAGCATTTAACCCAGGAGTACTCTACCAGCAAGCCACACCCCCAAGCTGTTTTTTATTTTTATTTTTATTTTGAGATATGGTCTCACTAAATTTCCCAGACTGGCCTTGAACTTGCAATCCTCCTGCCTCTTCCTCTTGGCTCATTGGGATTACAGGCATGTGCCACCATGCCCAAATTACTATCTAAATTACTTTAGCAAGACTTGTTACATTTTCTCAGACTTTTACATTTGTTCTCCTATATTTACTGATTTAGTTTGAGGTTAATTAATTTCTTTGTGTATTTTAGTAAAATTACATTTCAACATTCCAATTTAATTTTAGGAATAATCACTTGATATTAAAATTCTCTCACCATTCATGAATATTTTCTATTAAAAGCTGCTGTAAATGAAAGCTCTGTTATTTCCAGTCTCTTTCCATTGATTAAAATAAATCTCATGCCTAAGCCTACTTTTAAGAAGATGGAGAAGTACGATCGTAACACATTCCCAGGAAGACAAACTATTAGTGACTGTATTACTTCTTAAATATTAGAATTACTTCTTTTTCTGTCTTCTGAGAGCAAATATATATATATATATATATATATATATATATATATATATATATATAATTTATTTGCAATTTGGAGAAAATCAGCCAAAACCCATCCAGATCTTATGGGTTTATAAATAAAAAGTTGAAGATTTGAATAATATGTTCATTTTTAAAAATTATCAGCTATTTTTTTTATTTCTATTTATGTTTTCTTTTTCCAGAGAAATTAGAGGCTTCTATCTTAATCAAATGGTCACTCTAAATACTGACTAGAAATATAATTCCTGAAAAGCAGTAAATCCAACTGCCAAACCAGCTTATTCATGTTTCTATTAATATAGAAATTAATTGAAATGTATATATATCATTATGAAGGCTTTTCTAGGGAAATCGCAACATGTCAGAACTACTGTGCTCATCAAAATTTATGAGAGTTATTATAAACTAGTGTGTCCAAAGGTGAGTCACTATTCTGAGAGTCCTGGAAACCATTCTCAAGGCTGGTTGAAGGATTCAGGACTGTTTTGTCTGAAAAAGGCACACAAAGTACTTAATATTTATTTGAAGAGAATAAGGCAGTAGATATATTTTGGATTGGTCAAGAGGGAAGAGTAGACCTAAGGACAAATGATTGGAATACAGATTTCAACATATAATGACTATGGCTGTTTTGTACAACATCATCCATCACATCTAAATTTCCAAGCCATTTTCATAAATATTCATACCATTTTTAGTGAAGTTTGAAAATCTCTAAGATCTCTGCATTTTTTTCTTTTTAGCAATCTTGACAGAATTTGAGCTTTATTAGTCCTTTAAAAGAATTAATTATGGTCGATGTCCTTGTTAGATGAAGATGTAGTCAGAGAAAGGAACATGTATGTGAAGAAGGCAGAGACGGTCATTATTCTGCCATAGACAAGGAATACCAAGAGCTGGAAGAGAGAGGGAAGGAATCTTCTTAAGGTCATCAGAGTGAGCATGGCCCTGCTAACACCTTGGTTTCACATCATTAACCTCCAGAACTGTGGGAGATTACATTTGTTATTTTAAGACCCTGCATTTGTGATAATTTTCGGAAACAGCCCTAGGAAACAAATCCAGATTGATTGTCTATGTGTCTCACTAACTCAAGGGGCAAAGTTTCCTAGTAATTCTCTAGAACTTTTCAGAACATATCTGATTCTTTAAGTTTTATATCCTCTCTTCTTTCACTCTTCATTAGTTACTAACCATTGTTTTGGGATTACATCTGAAAGTCCATTTGGTGTCCTGGGATATAAATTACCAGTCTGCCTCAAGCAAGGGCATTCTCATCCTTCAAGCTACTCAGATCATATATCTGAGTGTCATCCTTCTTGCCTTTTTCTTCCTCATTCCACATATTTAAGCAAAATTTAAGTCTTGTATATTTTCCTATCTCTTAAATCCATCCACATTTTTGCTGACCTAGTTTTAATTCTGTTAGTCCAGGCCACCACCATTTCTGCAACTGACAAATTTCTACTTCCAATTTATTCATCCATTCATCCATCCCACAAATATTTATTTTCTACTATGCAACAAGCACTGTATAAGCCACTCTGAATACAAAAGTGTAACAAAAAGAGACTAGATTCTTATCTTAAGCATTTATGACACAGTGTGAGGGACTGACACTAATCATAACATCTTGCAGACCAATGTAAAATTGTCTCAATAGCATCAGCTCTAAAATATAGTTTCTATAATGTTTTAAGTGAGGCCCTTTGAAAAAAAAATTTCCCCCTCCTTCTAGACTGGAAATCAAAGAAAATATCAGAAAACTAAAAAGGGTGTTTAAAATGGATAGTTGAATTTTTATGTTACTTACATTTATGGTACAGCTCAAAGGTGTTTCTCACATTTATATTAAATTACATAATGAACATAAATTTCTATAATTATAAAAGATACAACTAATGAGATACTTGTAATGACCTTGGATACACAATTTCACCCCATTTAGGATGTGCTGAGCTCTCTGGCTGACCTGTTGCCCCAGTCATGACACTACCTTATTTGCCTGTTTCTGTTCATCTTTCCCAGTAAATAAAAGCTTCAGGGAGATAGGCATATGTCCAGTTAACCACTGTGCCACAAACACTGAAACTGAACTAAACCTCTTGGGACCCTATATAAATGCTTTTTTCATTGATCAATAGACTAAAAATAACTCAGACTATCAGATTGCTTTTTTAATAATAAATTTATTTTTATTTATTACATGGTGCTAAGGATCAAACTCAGTATCTCACACTTACTAGGCAAGCACTTTACCACTGAGCCACAACCCCAGTCCTCAGATTGCTTTTTAAATAGTTGCTTATTGCATTAAAATGCCTGGTAGATAATAGAGGTTAAAAAAAATAAAACAAAGATCTTAAATCTCTACAAAACATGTATTTTCAAGGAGAGGCTGTTTTTAAATCTTCAGCATTGCTTAATTTCATCCATGGCTGAGCAAAAGAACTAGGGACTTCAGCCCTCACTTACTCCTACTCCAAGTGTACTTGGTTAACCATTTGTCCAAATGATTCTTTAATGTGAAACCCTCTATGTGACTTCCAAAGAGTGCCAATTATTTTCTGAACAATGACAAGTCAATGACCCAAATTAAGTGATTTTTCTCATAATACTTTAATTACAATTCTTCCTAGTAGGTAAATTTCTTTAGCGCAACATTAAAATATTACTCTATAATTTAAGGTCATATTCGCACTGAATAAATTAGCTTAATTCAAGTGTCACATTGATTAGGGATATCGAGCATATGCACATACGCTCTTAGTGCTTGGAGAACCCGTTGGAATCACTGAATAATTTTTGGATGTTAGCATAAAAACTTCTTCAAAGGAAGGAAGATGTTGCTTGCTTTTCCTAAGTTATGAATAAACTCATTAATAGGAATCTATATAGAAAGGCTTTTTTCATGACTATAAATGATCATTTGAAACATGAAGAATTAAGTACTTCTTATTATAAACATGGAAAAATAAAAAGAAACAGCAAATAGTGTAGACTGAGAAACTGCTTAACATTTAAAGGGATTCTAAAATATCCCAGACCTATAAGTTGATTGTACAGGCATTAATTTTAATGTGAAAAGCAATAGATACTCTTCATTAGATGTATTTTTTGGATATTTCTTGCTTACTTTTTTAGTAGTTTTTACTAAAAAGAGTGTTCAGCTCCTTTAGTTCATAAGAAAATAAAAGAATATCCAATAATATTAATGAAATCTATAATTTCAAAGACATCTAGTCTCCGGAGAGAGCAAAGTCAGAAAATAAATGAGGTATATTTGGCTTCATCTTTCACTGGAATTATAAGTTGTTACTCATTCTGTCTCTACGACTAGTTCTATCACATCCTTCAGGTCTTTTTAAACATTTATCTTCAAATGTAATCATTTTTTTTAACTTCAGTGATAAAAGCAGGCCAGCCTTCTTGCTGAGCACAAGAGCTCTACAACTTGTGGCCAGCTGACTTGATGATAGCCAGAGATTTCTCCTCATACACCATCCTGACCCTGTTGGTAGTGTCTAATGGAAATGCTAGGTGTTATATCTGATGTCTTCTGTAAGGAAAGTATAAGTTCCATTTTTTTTTGCATAATTGTGCATGCCTATAAACAAACATTTATAGCTTAGTGAGTATATCCTTTCAGCCTTGTTGCTCAAGTTTTTACTTCACTTCTTTGAGTTGCCAACCAAGTACAGGGAGGGATCCAGAAAACCACAAGAACACTCCCTCTTTGTCAGCACTCTACAATGCCATCACCATGTCCTAAAGTCAGATTGGTTCATGAAACTCAAAAGGAAAGAAGTTTTCAGTGTCCTACTGTTCAGGATGGGTGAGAGCAAGGAATTCATGGAAAGGATCTTGTTCCTTTCTCAGAAAACCAGCCTATGTTGTTTTATTAGACCAAGATGGACTTGGTTCCATCAAAGAATCTCATAATAAAGGCTCCAAATATATAACTTCAAGGCTTATTTCCTTCATTCCCCAAAAGGCACTCTATGAGTAGAAAAGACAGGTGACTTCCCATGAGGTTATATCTAGTCTAAAGGTTTCTAGGACATCACAGTCTTCCATTATGTGCATACAGATTGCTCAGGCAAATTTAATACTAGAAACAAAAAGCTTCCTTGTGCAAAGGGCATATGTAGTCTAGTGAGACTTGCAAATGCTCATGGGGGAAGGGTTAGGTTGGGCTGCTGTAATAAATTGCAGAATTTAGCCTAATGAATCTTACTTAATTCTCTACCAAATATAAGTCTCTTCAGCATCAGCTGAACTTCCCTAAACCTTACTTGTCATGAGAAGCAGTCAAGACAAGAGGATTACTTCTGAAAGCAATTTAAAGTAGCTTTCAAATATAGTTCTACAGGAAAATAGGATGGAGAGTAGAGGTTTGCAAACTTGTCCAAATGTTTTGAAACTGACTATAATTTTATTTCTTGGGTTATATTTTGCATGTATTAGGTAGGAGAAGCAGAAGGCATACAATGCATGCTGTTCAGTCAAAGTAATAAAGGTTAGTTGAGGATCTTCTCCTGATTTCACTCTGAAGACCCAAAACATGCATCAGCACAGTCACTGGTTTCCTTCCATTGTGGCAACTTGAGACTGCAAAGCCCATATTCACAGGTTGTCTGATCTTATATCACAGAGTTTCTGGTAGGAGTCTTCAAAGTAGGATCCATCTTGATGCTGAGACGCATCAACCAACCTGTCCTGATTTCTAGGTACATATCTCCAAAATTTTCTCTGCAGAACATTCATAACAAAGTAATATTCCTCTTGGGCACTGATCTGGGTTTTAAATAAATGAAGGAATCATGATAATATTCCAAATCAGGATAGCTTAAAAGTAAATATTTTATCATTGTCACATACTTGAATTTGCTAAGGAGATTAAATATACATCAGAAAATTCAACACTATGATGAGAAACCAGCACTGAAGCAAATCTATCCAAAGAAATATATGAAATGTAAAGAAGTACAGCATACACAATGTGATATTTTATTGACTGAGTAATTTTATGATATTCATGAAGTAGAAATAAAGTAGTAGCCCCTAAAGTACATTAATTTTGGAGCAGGATTACTAATATTTTACTCAAAACAATCTATTTTTTATTTTGGTTTGTTGATATCTAAAAGAAGATTTATAGTTTATCTCTGTTTCTCAGAAAAGCTTCCAAAACAAATTAAATTTGGTTCAATTCCAAATACTTTTGGAAACAGCTAGTATGTATTACCTCTCCAGTAGACCTCTGGATTATACAGAGGGGCTTGGGAACTAATTGGGAAGGAAAATAAGACCACAGATTCAAAATCAGCAAATATTTACTGAGAACTTACTCTGTGCCCTGTATTGTTGTAACTTCTTGCCCAATACTCCAATTCACGATGTATTGTCTTATTTTAGGTGTTTGTGTTTTGATTTTTTAAAATAAATTGACATACAGACCCAAGTAGGAAATTTTTGGCATACTGAATAATCATTCCAATCAATAATAGTGGTAATTACTGACAATTTTTCATGTGCCAATACTGTTCTAAGCACTTTCATTTAATTCTCACACTTCTGTATGGCAGATACCATTATAATTCCTGCCAAATAGATGAAGAATCTAAGAAAGAGAAAGTTTGCCCTGCCTTTCATCTCTTATTAAACAGTAAATTTCTCTTCATTCCCTTAAGCAGCCCCACTGGAATGAAAATAAAAAGAAAAACAAAGTATAAACCCCTGAAGACAAAGAAGAAGGGAGGATGAAATAGCTGATGGAAGATGTCCACTTTCTGTTTCAGGAGGCATCAGATATTGGTGAAGGTCTTTGGTAAATCAAGAACCTAAGACCAAGATACCCAGGCCTCCTATCTGATTCCATCAACTGGCAAATAAGTACCCAAAGAAGAAGAATGGGTTCATGGTCTGGAGAAACTGCCCCAGTGACATTCACTCAATATGGAAACATTAGTAACAAGCAGAATTGAGGTACTAGACTAAAACTGGCAATACATGGACTTCCTCCAGTGTCCTGATTCTAGAGCATCTACAGCCAGATTATATCCTCTAGGTAGGAGCTTTGGGAACATAAGTCACCCCAAGGAAAATTGGGGACCTCTGACTGAGAAGGTTAGCCTCTGGTATAGGTGCTACATATGTGGAGCTCACTCACAAAACTTCCCCACATAGAGAAAATTTTTAATCACCCTTCAAGTGTCTCATTCTTAAATATGGACATTAACACTGAGATCATCAGCTATTGAAATAAAAAATAAAGTTGAAAACAATACATTGAAGTCACAAGAAATGTAGATAATTTGAGTATAATAAGAAAGCTGCTTTCATCATAGAAATAAAATGAGACACAATATACATAAAACAAGTAAAAGATACCTCCCAAATTGTCAAAGAACAAAAGGTAGCTCTTGGAAATACAAATAATGTTAACTCCCTCTAAACTGTGAGCTACTGAAAACATTCAGGGACACTATAAGTCCACAAGGTAGAAACTCTACTGTGTGAGATCCTTATGGCTAGATGGGTAAAAACACACACACATACACACACATTAAAAAATAAAAATAAAAATAAAACATGAAAAAGCAATGGAACAAATCACAAGTTAAAATACTTCAATAACAGAATCTATTGACACCATATTGGAAGAAATGTCAGCAAAGGAATTTACAAAGTTTATAGTTAAACCAATCATGAGGTAAAGGAGAATGTAAGGAGTGAAATCAGAGAAAATACAGGAAGTAAAAGATTACTTCAATAAAGAGATAAATATTCTGAAAATAAAAATCAAAGGGAAATCCTGAAAATGAAAAAATCAATAAACAAAATTAAAAATTCAATGGAAAGCATCACCAGCTGATTAGACATTGGAAGACAGAGTTTCAGGCAACAAAGACAAAATATATAATCTTGAAAATAAAGTTGACCATGGAGAAAAGATATTAAGAGACCATAAATAGAACTTCCAAGAAATATAGAATAACATGAAAAAAATAAATATAAGATTTATCAGGACAGATAAAGGCTCAGAGATACAAACCAAAAGAATACACAATATTTTCAATGAAATAATATCAGAAAATTTTCAAAAACTAAAGAATGAAATGGAAAATCAAATACAGGAAGCTTACAGGACCCCATATATACCTAGTTACAATGGCTCACCAAAAAGCAAATTATTATGAAAATGCCTAACATACAAAATAAGGATAGAATTTTAAAGCCTGCTAGAGGAAAAAAATAGGTCATATTTAGAAGGAAATCAATGTGGATCTCAGCTGATTTCTCAACCCAGACCCTAAAAACTAAGGGGTCTCGGAATAATGTATTCCAAATGCTGAAAGAAAATGGATGCCAATCAAGAATACTATACCCAGCAAAATTAAGCTTCAGAATTGACAGTGAAATAAAATCCTTCCATGATAAAACAAAGTTAAAAAAATTCAACAACTAGAAACCTGTACCTCAAAACATATTCAATGGAATATTTCATGAAGAAGAAAGGAAAAATGAAATTGAAAATCAGAAAAGAGAGTAACTACACTAGAATAGTTAATCAAAGGAAAAACTAATTTGAATTAAAGACCAGAAATAAAATGACAGAGAATAAAAATTACTTCTCCATAACATTGGATGTACATGGCATAAACTCATCAATCAAAAGACACAGATGGGCAGATTGGATTAAAAAATAAGACCCAACAATATGTTGTCTCCAAGAGACTCACCTCATAGGCAAAGACATTCACAGACTGAAGGTAAAAGGATGGGAAAAAACATATCATTCACATGGATCTCATAAAAAATAGGCTTTTCTATCCTCATATCAGATAAAGTGGACTTCAAGCCAAAGTTAATCAGAATGGACAAAGAATGACATTTCATACTGCTTAAGGGAATTATATGTCAACAAGATATAACAATCATAAATATATATGCCCCCAAACAATGGAGCATCTAAGTACATCAAATAAACCTTCTCAACTTCAAAAATTAAACAGCTTCCCAATCAAGTCTCCCAGGTGCTACTGGGCTCAGTCCCAGCAGTGACTGTGCACTGACACAGGCTTGGGTCTGCAGCTGCCCTTTCTGCCCACAAGCCTCCAGCATGGCCACCACACCACCTACACCCACTGCACCTATGAATACTAGCTCTTTGAGGAGCTTGGCAAGGGTGCTTTCTCTATGGTGCACAAGTGTGTGAAGAAAACCTCCATGCAGGAGTATGCAGCAAAAATCATCAACACCAATAAGTAATCTGCCTGAGATCACCAGAAACTAGAACATGAGGCTGGGATATGACTTCTGAAACATCCAAATATTGTGCACCTCCATGACAGTATTTCTGAAGAAAGGTTTCACTACCTCATGTTTGGCCTGGTTACTGGTGGGAGCTGTTTGAAGTCATAGTGGCTAGAAGGTACTACAGTGAAGCAGATGCCAGCCACTATATACATCAGATTCTAGAGAGTGTTAACCACATCTACCAACATGACATTGTCCACAAGGACCTGAATTTCAGCCTGAGCACTTGCTGCTGGCAAGTAAATGCAAGGGTGCTGTTATTAAGCTGTCTGATTTTGGCCTCGCCATGGAAGTACAAGGAGATCAGCAGGCGTGGTTTGGTTTTGGTATCACCCCAGGTTACTTGTCCCCTGAGGTCTTGAGGAAAGATCCCTATAGAAAACCTGAGGATATCTGGGCCTGCAGTAAGCCCACTCCATGCCCTCAGCTTTTCTGTATAAATGGCTTCTGGTGATGGTGAGAAAGACACATCCCTATTCCTTGTGGATTCCACAAATGCCTGGTTTCCCATCATTAGAATGGGACACAGTGACTCCTGAAGCCAAGAACTTGATCAACCAGATGCTGACCATAAACCCAGCAAAATGCATCATGGCTGACCAGGCTCTGAAGCACCAATGGGTCTGCTAACAATCCACAGTAGCCTCCATGATGCACCACTGAGACTGGAGTGTTTGAGCAAACTCAATGCCTAGAAAAAACTAAAGGGTTCCATCCTCACTACCATGCTTGTTTCCAGGAACTTCTCAGCTGCCAAAAGCTTATTGAGCAAGAAGTCAGGTGGATGTGTCAAGCCACAGACCAACAATAAAAACAGTCTCATAAGCCCATTCCAAGAGCCCACACCCATGCAGACAGCCATGAAACCACAAACCACTGTGGTGCACGAACACCAGCACAGCTACAGCTGAGATGAAAGGCTACACTGAGAGCTGCAAAACCACTACAGAAAATGAGGACATCAAAGTGCAGAAACAGGAGATCATTAAGATCACAGAACAGCTGAAACCATCAACAATGGGAATTTTGAGGCCTACATGAAAATTTGTTATCCAGGCCTCGCATGATTTAAGCTGAGGCCCTCGGTAACCTCATGGAGGGGATGCATTTCTATAAGTTTTACTTTGAGAATCTCCTGTCCAAGAATAGTAAGCCCATCCATGCTACTATCCCAAACCCACATGTCCATTTGATTGGGGAAGGTGCAGCTTGCATCGCCTAAAACCATCTCACCCAGTACATTGATGGGTGATCTGGTTGGCTTTGCACCAGCCAATCAGAGGAGGCTCAGGTATGGCACTGCTGGGATGGCAGGTGACTCAGTGTCCACTATTGCTTCTCAGGGGTTCCTGCTGCACCTTTGCAGTGAGCTTCAGCCACAGGGGAATTAGGAGATTCCAGCTGGGGTTAAACCTTCACATCCAGTAGCTCTGCAAGGCCTGAGTGACAGTGGCAGTTCTATTCATTTGAGGTTTAAGACAAATTACAAAGCGACAGCAGCCAATCCACGCCCCTGCATGCAGCCCTCCCACTGGCCCTACATGACTATCTCTCCTATACCAAGGTGTCTTTTTTACATGAAAGGAAGGAAGGAAGGAAGGAAGGAAGGAAGGAAGGAAGGAAGGAAGGAAGGAAGGAAGGAAGGAAGGAAGGAAATTTTTTTAAAAACTGAAATCCATACTATGAAGTGTTTTAAACCTACAGCCCTTGAACTTGCAAGAAGACAGGATTTTCAGCGATGCCCAACCTGGCATGAATAATGTTGGACTCATCCACCAGCCCTGGAGAGGTGAGCTTAGCCTCAGAACCCCACGGACCCAGAAGGAACAAGCAAGGACTCTGACAGAGCTTCGGGGGCCATGACATGATTGTAGGCCCCGAGGTAGCCTACTTACCTCAGGTCTAGGAGTGGATTTCTTTAGAACCAGCATGAGCACCTAGAATGAGGCTGATGAAAATACCATGACTCTCAGCCCTACTTGGGAGAGAATGCAGAACTCTCAGCCCAGTTGTGGATGCAGCTGAGAGCAGTGGCCTCAAGACTAAGGTCCCAGACTTTCCTGTACTGTTCCATTTAGTGTGGAAGGAAAAAGAATTGGTGCTGCAGAAGTGTGTCCACTGTGAAGCTGGTAAGAAACCTCACGTTAGTCTGACATGCACTTACTCACTCATCCATTTCTATAAGATGTACAATGCCTTTGGGCCCTGATATTGAGGCCTAATCCATGGAGTAGGGCAGGGGAGGTTTTACTACTTTGCTTCACATTTGCATTCTTAATAACTTGGCAAGGAGGGGGCCAGACCTTGGTCAGGATTCTCTTTATCACCTTGGGCAGTTCTGTTTCTGTGCTGATCTGCACCATCTTTGTCTTGCCTTTTCATTGTGGTGGTGCCCCATGCTGACCCTCATCTAAGCCTGGGCCCTCAGCCAAGTGCCCCTGTGGGATGGGAGGAATGAGGAGCAGTTAAGAGGTGGTGGTTGTTTCTATACATTCAGGCTGCCCTTAGGGTTGTCTCCCTTCTTATTCTTCCTTTGCTGCACATCCATCTCTTTCCCTGTCTTTGAGGCTGACCTCAGTGCTCTAGCAAGAAGTGTGCTCTTGAAAGAGGCCTCTACTGACTAACTGAAGTATAGACTTACTGCTAGGCAATCTGCATAGGCATCACCACCCCTTACCTGCATGTACCCAAAAAAGGTGTCCAGAGGTAAGGTTCCTATGTTCATTGTCTCTCTGCTCAAGGGGTTCCATTCCAGGAGGAAAAGATCTACCCTAAGCCAATAAGGGAAGCTAATGGAGGAGTAATTGGTTATAGCCTTGGGTTTCTCTCCAAAACAACTGTGCATATTTATCTGCACTAATATCTGCACTGTTTGGGGAAAGGTGGGTAGACTCTAACTCCTTGAACTAATTTCAGGAGGTACAGTAGCTAAGAGAAGAGGAAAAGCTAGAGGTTTACTTTGGAGCCAGATGAGAAGAGAGCAAACTCACAGATGCTGAAGCTTGGATTTAGCCAGGCTCCTCAAACGCCTCATGCATACCCCAGTCCTGGGCCCAACCCCATACCCTGCCCTGCACCCTGCAGTGCCAACTTGCAGATACCAAAGGTTTTGGTTTTGCTAGCTTGAAGACAAATGGTCTTAGAGTACATTGAGACCCATAGCTTCATATGGCTGCTCCAGCCCCACTTCTTAGCATTCTTACTCCTCTTCTGGGGATAATATCAGCATCTATAGACAATAGACTATTAAAGTAATCTTTTAAAACAGGAAATGGAAGACATTTGATGCATATTTTTTTGCATGATAACACAGAAATTATTTTGTGAATAATTGGTAGACCCTTCATAGCTTTCTTACAATGAAATCTTGAACTGAAAATATTTAATAAAAAAACCTTGAAACAGTCAAAAAAGACAAGAATCAAATAGACCAAAACACAATAATACTGGGTGAGTAACACACCTCTCTCATCACTGGATAGATCTTCCAAACAAAAACTAAATATAGAAGCTATAGAGTTTCTCCTGTCATGCATGTCTAAAAAGAACAAATTTTAAAAATAAAATAAAATAAAATTTAAAAAAGAAGTTAGAGAACTAAAAAATACAATTAATAATTTAGTCTTTACAGACATATGTATAATATGTCATCCATCAATGACTGAATACACTTTCTTCCGAGCAGCACATGGAACATTTTCTAAAATAGAGCACATTTTAGGTCATAAAGGAATTCTTAGCAAATACAAAAAACAGAGATAGTACCTTGCATTCTATCAGATAAAAATGGAATAAAATTAGAAATAAACAATACAATAAAAAAGTAAATGCTGGATATTAATCCCCTGTCAGAGGAGCAGCTGGCAGAATTTTTCCCATTCTGGAGTATCTAACACCTGGAGACTAAATAATATGCTATTGATAACCAATGGATAGCAGAAGAAATCTGGGACAAAATAAATAATACTTAGAGGTAAATGAGACTAGTGACACAACAGATCAAAATCTCTGGGACACTATGAAGGCAGTTCTAAGAGGCAAGTTTACTGCATAGAGGTCATTTATTAAAAGAATATAAAGTGACCAAATAAGTAACCTAACATTATATCCCATCAGAATGGCAATTATTAAGAATTTAAGTATCAGGCTGGGGCTGTAGCTCAGTGGTAGAGCGCTTGCCTAGCATGTATGAGGCACTGGGTTCGATCCTCAGCACCACATATAAATAATAAGTGAATAAAATAAAGATCCATCAACATTAAAAAAATATTTTTAAAAAAAAGAATTTAAGTACCAATAAATGTTGGAGACAATGTGGGGAAAAAGGTACTCACACATTTCTGGTGGCACTGCAAATTGATGCAACCACTCTGGATAGCAATATGGAGATTCCACAGAAAACTTGGATGGAACAACTATTTGACCCAGTAATCCAGTATATATCCAAAAGACTTAAAATTGGCATACTTCAATGATACAGTCACATCAATGTTTATAGCAGTTCAATTCACAATAGATATGGAACCAACCTAGATGCCCTTCATCAGATGAATGGATAAAGAAAATATGATATACATATAGAAACACACACAATGGAATATTACTCAGCCATAAAAAAGAATGACTTTATGACATTTGGTGGCAAATGGATGAATCTGAAGGCCACCAGATTCAGTGAAATAAACTAATTCTCAAAAAACAAAGGTTGAATGTTCTCTTTTACATGTAGATGCTAACACACAGTGGGGGTAGGGAACAGAATAGAAGTATAGTAGATTAGACAAAAAATGAAGGGAAGGGAGGGGAGATAGGAATAGGAAAGACAGTGGAATGAATAAGACATAACTTTCCTATGTTGATATATGAATACACCACAGTGAATCTCAACATCATGTACATCCACAAGAATGAGAACTTAATTATAATAAGCTATATTCCATGTATGTATAATATGTCAAAAATACATTCTACTATGTATCTGCAGTATACCTAAGAAGAATAAATAAAAATGTTAATATTAAAAATAAAAATTCACCAAGTGCTAGAAGATAAAAATTTAGAAACCATCCATAAATAGTAATAAAATATACAACTAAAGAAAAAATGTTTAGAAAATCAGAGCACTGATCAAAGATACCTATTGTCCAACTAACAGGAGTTAAAGAAAAGACATGATAGAGGAAAAGAAATTATCAGAAAGAATTTTTTTTACTTTTTTAAAGCTTTCATTAACACATTATAGTTATACATAACAGTGTCTTTTTCTGACATAATCATACACACACGGAATATAATTTGCCCCATTTCAGTCCTTGCTTCCTCTTCTATCCCTCACCTCCTCCTTTCTCCTATTCCCCTTCTACTCTACTGCTCTTTCTGTTTTAATTTAATCTATTTTAATTGGTGCTTTATAAAAATTCATACAGGTAGAAATCATCATGGTGTATGTTTATATATTTACATGGTATAATTTTGTCAGATTCAGTTTGCATTTCCTCCCTTTTCCCATCCCTCCTTCTTCCTCTCAATCTCTTATTCTGCCCTCCTTGTCTTCCCTATATCTTTTGATATCTAATCCTATCCTCCTTCTGTCCCCTACTTTGCTCCAGTTTCCATGTATGAGAGAAAACATTCAAGCCTTGATTTTTTGAGTCTGGCTTATTTCACTTAGCATAATGTTCAGCATTTCTACCCATTTACTAGCAAAGAGCATAATTTCATTCTTCTTTATGGTTGAATAAAGTTTATTTATGCATATATGTCACGTTTTCTTAATCCATTCATCTATTTGCAGGCACCTAGACTGGTTTCATAACTTAGTTATTGAGAGTTGCACTGCTATACATATTGATGTTGCTGTATCACTATAGTATGCTGATTTTAGTTCTTTGAAATAAATACAAAGGAGTGGAATAGCTGGTCCATTACCTTAATTCCTACTTTTATGATGAATAAATTCTTTTTAAATGCTGGATATTAATCCCCTGTCAGAGGAGCAGCTGGCAGAATTTTTCCCATTCTGGAGGCTCTCTCTTCACTCTCTTAATCTTTTACTTTGCTGTTCAGAAAATTTTTAATTTGATGACATCCAAACTTGTCTCTTGGTTTTATTTCTTGAAATTTAGGGGTCTTATTAAGGAAGTCAGTGCCTTCACCAATATTATGGTGTATTGAAACTGTTTTCTTCTAGCAGTTATAAAGTTTCTGGTCTAATTCTTAACTCTATTATCCATATTGATTTGACTCTTTTGCAGGGTGAGAGATAGGGATGTATTTTCATTTTTTATATGTTGATATCCAGTTTTCTGAGCACCACTTCATAAAAAGAATATCTTTCTCCAATATACATAGTTTGGCAACTTTGTCTAATATAAGATGACTTGAACTATGCAGGTTGTCTCTATGTCTTCTGATCTATTTCATTGTTCTTCATGTCATTTTAATGTCAATATCATGCTGTTTTTATTACTATAGTATAATTTGAGTATTTTTATTATGTAAATTTTTGGTAGTATGACCATTTTTACAATATTAACTCTGACTATCCAAAAACATGGGAAGTTTTTCCATTTTCTAAGATCTTCCTCAATTTCTTCAGTATTTTATAGTTTTCATTGTGGAAGTCTTTCACCTCTTTGTTAGATTAATTTCTAAATATTTTTGAGAAGTTTTTCCTGATTTCTTCCTCAACAGAATTACTATTAGAGTACAGGAAAGATAATGATTTATGAATGTTGATCTTGCATCCTGCTATTTTGCTGAATTTGTTTATCAGCAGTAGATGACTTCTAGTGGAGGTTTTAGGTCTTCTACATATAGGATCATGCCATTAGTAAACAGATATAATTTGACTTCTTTTCACATATGTATGTATACTTTTAGTTTCCTTCTACTCTCTGCTTTGGCTTATTTCAAGAACTATATAGAATAAAAATGGTGAAAGTGGATATCTTTGTCTTGTTACTGATTTTAGGGAAAAATGCTTTCAGTTTTTCTCAATTCAGTATGATGCTGGCTTTGGGTTTGTTATATATAGCCTTCATAATATTGAGGAAAGTTTTTTCTATCTCCAGTTTCTCTGGTGTTTTGAACTTTAATTTGTGATGGTTTATATCAGAGGACAAGAATCATATGATCATCTCAATTGACCATGATGTGCTGTTTTGATGTGTTTTTGAATGTGGTTTGCTAATATTTTATTGAAGATTTTGCATCTGTGTTCATCAGGGATATTGGTCTGTAGCTTATTTTCTATGTATCTTTGTCTGGTTTGGGTAATACTGGATTTATAGAATATATTTGGGAGTGTTCTCTCTCTTTAAATTTCATGGAATAATTTGAGAAAGACTAGTGTTAGTTCTTCTGTAAAGGTGGATCTGTTAGAGTATGGCTGAAAAATCTATCTTATCCTGGGTTTTTCTTTGTTGGAAGCCTTTTAATTGTTATTTCAATTTCATTACTTGATATTGGTCTGCTCAGGTTTTCTATATCTTCTTGATTCAACTTGGGCAGGTCATAAGTGTCTAGAAATTGTCAACATCTTATAGATTTTCCATTTTCCAATGCTGGAGTATAAATTTTCTTTTTTTTTCTTTGTACTATGGATTTAATTGAGGGGTGATTTACAACTGAGCTACATTCCAAACCCTGTTTTAGTTTTTATTTTGAGACAGAGTCTCAACTAAGTTTGTTATGGCCTTGCTAAATTGTTGAGGCTGGCCTCAAACTTTCAATTCTCCTATCTCAACCTCCTGAGTGATTGAGATTACAGGCATGTACCACTAAACCCAGCATAGGAGCATAAATTTTCAAAATTGTTTCTAAGGATCCTCTGGATTTCAGAAGTGTCTGCAGTGATGTCTCCTTTTTCATCTCCAATTTTGTTAATTTTGGTCTTCTCTTTCAGTTAGTTTGGAAGTAGATATATCAATCTTATTTATCTTTTTGAAAAACCAATTCTAACAAAACAATATTAATATAAAAATTTACCCCTTATCTGAAGAAAGAGCTCCAAAGTGTCCAGCATATAAATGAATCATGCCCATGTCAAGTCACACAGCCAGGAAAGGTTTACAGTGCCAAGAGTAAGAATAGTATCCTAAAACCTTTCAGGAAAGAAAAATAATTCACACAGATACAAATGAGAACCCAAAATTGCAAAATGTATCTTAGCAATGATCATGGAAACCGTGATTTTTGAGAAATGTGTTGAAAATTGAGGGAAACAATTTCACATGAGATTCTCCATCCAGCCAATCCATTGATCAAATGACTAAGTTCCAACAACTTTACTTCCCAGTTATCCTTTCTCAGGATTTGTTCCACCAAAGAGTTTTAATCTAGAAAAAGGAAGACTAAAGAGTTCACGAATAAGAGTTCTATGAAAGATTTGGGCAGAGCAAGTTCCCTGTAAGAAGTCCAAACCAGGATTACAGAGGCATTTATTTTTTTTTAATTTATTTTTAAAAACAGAAGAATGCATTTCAAGTCATAGTACATATATGGAGCACAATTTTCCATCTCTCTAGTTGCACACAAGATAGAGTCACACCATTCATGTCTTCATACATGTACCTAGAGTAATGTCCATCCCATTCCTTCATTTTTGCTACTTCCATTCCCCCTTCTCTCTCCTACCTCCCCCTGCCCCATCCAAAGTTCCTTCATTTCTCCCATGCTCTCCACCCCCAACCCCATCATGGATCAGCATACACTAATTAGAGAGAACATTCAGCCTTTGTTTTGGGGGGATTGGCTTATTTCACTTAGCATTATGTTCTCCATTCCATTCATTTACCTGCAAATGCCATGATTTTATTCTCTTTTCTTCCTGAGTAATATTCCATTGTGTATATATACCATAGTTTCTTTATCCATTCATCTATTGAAGGGCATCTAGGTTGCTTCCACAGTTTAGCTATTGTGAATTGTGCTGCTACAAACATTGAAGTGACTGCATTACTAAGTATGCTGTTTTTAAGTTTTTAGGGTATGGATGAAGGAGTGGGATAGCTGGATCAAATGGTGGTTCCATTCCAAGTTTTTTAAGAAATCTTCAAAAAAGATTACTACTTTCCAGATAGGTTGCACCAATTTGCAGTCCCACCAACAATGTTTGAGTGTGCCTTTTTCACCACATCCTCACCAGCATTTATTGTTGCTTGTCTTTTGGATAACTGCCATTCTGACTGCAGTGAGATGAAATCTTAGAGTAGTTTTAATTTACAATTCTCTAATTGCTAGAAATGTTGAACATTTCTTCATATATTTGTTTATTGATTGTTTATCTTCTTCTGAGAAGTTTCTATTCAGCTCCTTAGCTAGTCCTTGAAACTCTAGCCAGAGCAGTTAGACAGAAGAAATTAAAGAAATAAAAATAGGAAAAGAAGATGTTAAACTATCATTATTTACCAATGACATGATTATTTACTTAGAGGATCCAAAAAATTCCACCAGAAAATTTCTAGAACAATAAATGAATTCAGCAATGTAGCAGGTTATAAAATCAATACTCATAAATCAAATGCATTTCTATACATCAGTGATGAATCCTCTGAAAGATAAATTATAAAAAGTACCCCATTCACAGTAGCCCCCCCAAAAATAAAATACTTGGAAATCAATTTAACAAAAGAGGTGAAAGCCCTACAATGAAAACTACGAGACACTAAAGAAATAAATTGAAAAAGACCTTAGAAGATGGAAAGATCTCCCATGCTCTTGAGTAGGCAGAATCAATATCATAAAAATGGCCATACTACCCAAAGCGCTATACAGATTCAGTATGATCCCAATTAAAATCCCAACATCATCCTTTAAAGAAATAGAAAAAGTAATTATGAAATTCATTTGGAAAAATAAGAAACCCAGAATAGTCAAAACAATCCTTAACAAGTAGAACGAAGCAGGAGGCAATACAATTCCAGACTTTAAATTACATTACAAAGCTATAAGAACAAAACAGCATGGTATTGACACCAAAATAGGCGTGTAGATCAATGGTATAGAATAGAAAATACAAAGACAAACCCACATAAATACAGTTATCACTTACTAGACAAAGGTGCCAAAAACATATACTGGAGAAAAGATAGCTTCTTCAACAAATGGTGCTGGGAAAACTGGAAATCCATATGCATTGAAATGAAACTAAACTGGGCACAGTGGCGCACACCTGTAATCCCAGCACTTTGGGAGGCTGAGACAGGAGAATCACAAGTTCAAAGCCAACCTCAGCAATGGCAGGCCAATAAGCAACTCAGTGAGACCCTGTCTCTACATAAAATACAAAATAGGGCTGAAGATATGGCTCAGTGGTCAAGTTGCCCTGAGTTCAATCCCTTGTACCAAAAAGAAAAGAAAGAAACTAAACCCCTATCTCTCACCACGCACAAAACTCAACTAAAAGTGGATCAAAGACCTAAGAATTAGACCAAAGACTCTGTGCCTAATTGAGGAGAAAGTAGGCCCAAATCTTCATCACATCGGATTAGGCCCCAAATTCCTTAACAAGACCCCTAAAGTGCAAGAAATAAAATCAAGAATCAATAAATGGGATAGATTCAAACTAAAAAGCTTCTTTTCAGCAAAAGAACAATCAATGACGTGAACAGAGAGCCTACATTCTGGGAGCAAATTTTTGCCACACACACATCAGATAGAGCACTGATCTCCAGGATACATAAAAAACTCAAAAATTTAACACCAAAAACCAAACAACACAATCAATAAATGGGCAGAGGCACTTATTTTTATTGGAGCAGAAAAATACAGACTGACAATGGAGAGTCTCTAGGGAAATACAGAATGTGATTATTTTGCCTGTCAAAGCATTTAGAAATTTTACAAATAAGCACTCTATAAATCTGTTGAGCAAATGCAGAAAATTACTAATAGTTATATAAAAAATAAGTAAAAGAAAACAATAATTCATTAAGTTACTACAGATAGAATAAAAGATATACAAAGAGTATTTATAAAGGATTACTACTGGGTTCATGCATAAAAATATTTATATGGTCATAATAAATATTGAATATTTAATTTTAAACTGTGAAATCTATTTTAAAAGGATGGATGGAATAGATATGGGGTGGAAGCTAAACTTCAATCACAGGAGAAAAATAGATAGAGTCCAAATTTGTATAAAGAATAATAAAACCATAGTATTTTAAAACATGGCCATAAATACCAAAAGGATTTCAATTCATTTGCCTATGGGGAACAGAAATAAGAAATGTGAAGCAAAGAACAAAGGATTTCTTATTTTTAAAAATCATTTACTAACTTTCTTCCCAATTTTATATTGTAAATGATTCCATCATAAATAAAATATAAAGAATCCATATATTAACCTACATACCTGCAGGAGATATTTTTATTGGTGCATATTAATTATACCAAATGATGGGTTTCACTGTGGCTTAGTCATACACACAACATAATATGATCAATTTTGTTTCCCAATACATCCCTCACATTTCCTTCCTCCTTTCCCCAACCCTCTTTCTCTAAGTTAATTGTCTTACTGGATTGTTTTAAAGAATTAAATTTAGATTTTCTGACATTCCTCCCTGGTCCTGTTCTCACTCTCTCCTGGGAGAAGTTGCCACATTCAAACATGTTTGTAGACATCGCTGTATTGGTTTACCTCTACGAACAATATGGTGCACTCTTCTCTCACTTTCAAACTTTACAGAAATACCATCCTATTGGACAAATCAGTTTGTATTTGATTTTCTCATTGAATTCAATGTTCTGAGATTTAATTAGCTATACTGATGTATGGTTCTAATTAATTTTAATTGTTTTATGTATCATTGAAAAAATGGTCACACAATTCACATGTTTGTCCTTTAGTCGATGGATATTTGAATTGTTTCCAGTTTTCCCAATATTGTCATCAATACAACAAATATTCTTACATGGAAGATTAGGGTGGAATTAAACATTTTAAACTTTACTAGATATGGCCAAATAAAAATTTCACACCAACACTCCCACCCAAGAAGTGAGTGAGTTTCTATGTTTCCAATCCTCACCAATAGTCCATGCTATTTTGGGGGGGGCGGGGGGTAACCTGGAAGCTTGTTTGTTTTCAGCACTGGGGATCAAACCCAGGGCCTTACACATGACAGCTGTAACTTTCCAGGAGTGGAGAACTGATTGGTCTCATCATAGCAATCACTTCTGCTGAGGATGTTATATCAAGTGAAAAGTGAAAGTATTTCAAATGAAAAACATGATGTTTTTCTGCAATAATTTTTTCATCTTTGCACATGCCTTTCTTCCAAGACTGCCCCAGTTCATCTACCACATAAGTTAAGAGCGAATTCCACTCATCTCTTTCAAGTCAGCCCAGACCAGCTCTGATAAAAAGACTCTTTTTTCTCAGGAGTCTATGTCCATTTCATAGTTGATTTTCTGCCCAAGGTGAATGACCTAATTTCTTAAATGCAGGTCCTGTCACTTGAATTTGTTCTAAGCAAATCTCACAATATCAAGATTGATAATAAGAAGTCTTTTCATTTGTATAAGACTTTGCAGATCTAGACTTTTTGGTTATCATTTGCATAGTGGCTTTGTAACTTTTTTGAATATGAGCACACTTTTCAAACACAAAGAAATATCATTGAGCATCTCTCATGATAAAAATCCATTACATATTAATTTATAAAATACATAATATAAAACTATTATGATTTTAATATCATGTTTAAATTGACTTTATTTTATTAATCACAAAAGTAGTATACTTTTGAAGGATAGTTGGGTGTGTCATGCCCTGTGGATTTAGTGAACCATTCAAGATCAATGCCAGATTCAAACACAAATAATAAAATGATAGAATCTATTAAAGCAAATAATAAAATCTATTAAAAATTATTTAAATCCTTTCTAGAGTTTCCATGAAAAGAGGTCAAGTATAATCATTGATAAAACATGACATATTTAAGCCCTCCCTCCTTTCCTCAGTTCTTTACCTCACACCCTTCATATCCTTCCACTGTTCTAAATCTCTAGTTTTATTATCTAAACTCCCTGCACTTGCTACAAACTCAGCCTAAGGTGCTGTTTCTGTTTCTCTTCTTGCCTCTGTATCTCACTGTCTTCCTCCCTTCTTCTGACACATTTTCTAAATGGTCCCATTCTAGATAGTAGCTCAAACCACTTTCTTGGGTGGCACTGCAAAGTCCCAGGGTTGGTCACTGCCTGAAACACAAGAACACTCACCTGAGAAATCTGGGGTCAGGCAAAGCTTCAGGCATGTATTGCAAGCCTGATGTATAAATGTTTGGCTACTATTTTTCCAGTCTTTTGAAATGTTAAGGATTTACAGTAACTCTGAGCACCCTGAGAGTCCACAACCTATGATAGAAATCACTGCTTCATATTATACCTCCTTAGAATACACTGCTGGACCCAGTATGTTTTGTAATAGTACAGAGCAGCAGCACTGTGTAATGAAAACTGCTGTCGATGCCAATAAATCAATGTTGTTACCTTGACTAACTTATTGACTTACTAGCTGGAAAAGAAGGTCAAGGACAGCACTGAAGTGAATTCAAGATGACCTACTCACCAAAAACCATATGTATATATGTATATATATGGATGTATATGTATATATATAATATGGTCATATATACATACATGTATTTATATATACATATATATTTACATATATATACATATATATGGTGATACACATACACACATACACACACATATGTAATTTTTATCACAATATCCACTGACCACATTGCCATTCAGCACAATTTATGTCAAAATACAGGAAATCCCACAAAGTAAAAATTAAAAAGTAGAGTACAGATGCAAGAGGAACAAAAGGACAGTAAAAAAAAAAGTGTATATAATTTACTGAGAATCTTGGAACCTCATTTCTTTAAATAAGTTGGGAAAATGATGCCTGTCACAACATAAAACCTATTTGTAGATTCCTAAATATGCAAGGTGCCTCTTCTTATCTTGGAAATGTCCTGTTGGTTCCCTAAAGATAACTTACTGAGAAGTAATACATGTAAGAATAAAATAAATAATAAGAACAAACATGCATACTGCATATTGCTACACCCATGAATTGGAGCAGAAGAAACAATGCCAAAGGAAGAACAGAGGCCCAGATATCAGGAAGCTTTACTCGAAGACTGGTAGCAATTCTTATCATCTTGATCTTTCTCAGGGAGTCTTGGATAGGTGACCCTTAGGTTTCTTTCCAAATCTATAATTAAAAATTTGGAAAGTTTTCCCTTTGTAGGCAGCCTCACTCATTTCTCCTCAACTCTTTTTAATATCAAACACAATGAAAAGTACTTTATAAAGGGGCTTACCAGCTCTACCCTCAGGTGGACAGGAGATTGAAATTTTCTAAAGTAAATAAAGGTTGGCAGAGCCTTTGAAATGCATCTCTCCACCCACCCACCCTCTAGTAACCACTGTTTCATTCTCCATTTCTGTGTGGGTGAAAAAGTCTAGACATCAAATGTACAACATGAGGACTACAGTTAATAAAATTGTACTATATTAGAGATTTGTGTTAAATAAATATTTTTGTTGCTTTTGTCACAAATATAATATGGCAAGAAGATGATATGTTAATTGTTTCACTATGTATCCCACATCATCATGTTACAAACTTCAAGGACACAACAAAATTTATTTCAAAAGGGAGTCTAGGGTAGAATATTTCTTCATTTTCCCCAGAAAAAGTCATTTGCAGAGACCTAGAAGATAAACTTTTGGAATTGTCTAATGATTAATTATTCTGTTTTTAAAATCTGAAATAATTTCCATAACTAGAGATAGGAAAGGTCACCAGCAATGTGTCTTCAAGTAATTAAAAATCTTTTGTTATGGTTTTTAATTAATTGGGTCCTGGAATGCTGCTACACCAAAGGAAGAGGGACAGTTCAGCTCATTCATATTTCCTAATGCAGTCAGTGTGGTCTATGATGCAAACCTCCTATTTCTACACCATTCTTTCACCTTTTGAGGGGTAGAAAAATCCTTTCCCTAATGTTTATTTTCATTTCTCCCTAAGAACATTTGAGTTTTATTTTCCAGACTTATAAATGATTTTACTAAATCCTCAATGTCTGCCTGACCAAGAGTTACTAAGAGGCATTTACTCCAGGGGGAAATAAATTAAAAATTAACACTGGCTGCTGTCTTCCATATAGAAGGTTATGCAAATGTTCATCTGTTCCTCTGAAGCCTTGAACATCCTGTGGGACCATCAGCATCTTTGCCAGAATTTATATTCCTACTAAAGTCTAAAGTAAATATGCACTTTCTTACTTGAGCTCTTAAGGAAAATGAGCAAATAGTTTTTGCAATACCAGACTGATCAATAACACTGTTGCCAACAGAAAAATCCATGTAAGACCTGTGATTCTCTTTGGCTATGTCAGGTGTCAGAATTACCTTACTATACCTTCCTCCCTATTGCCAAGGCAACCTGGTATTTTGTAACAATCTCATCCAGAGAGACCTTGAAATCTGAGGAAAGAACTTACTCAAACTCTCTGTGCTCTTCTTTCTCCCTTTACAAATTAGAAAACTACTTTGACTAAATAATATGTTCTGAAAGAAAAAGCTAACTGTTTGGTTAATAAACTTTTACAGCATTGATTCAAATCCTCTATGTAACCAGGACATTTGGCTCTCCTCTTCAGGAAGAAACTTTCACCCAAGAGTTTGAAAAGTTCTGCTAGGAGAAACTTGTTCATTCATTCACCATCATTTCTCAGTGGTGATGTTTGAGAATAGTACTCTGAACAGAAAAAGTAATTGGTGGCTATTTCTTTAATTAATCAATGACATGTGCTTAAATGACCTGAGAATATCTTTGAGTTAGAGTGGAGAGTTAGAGCAAAGGAAACACACGAGGGCCTGGTATTTGTAGACAATAAAAAAGAGAAAGGGAAAAGATTTAAAAAAATATAAAATAGTTTTTTCATCTCACCATTTTGCCCAGGGCTACAATTGGTGCCAGTGGAACAGCTTTCATTCAGTTGTCTATAAATGCAGGGCTACCATAATTCGACATACTCCTTCCAGGGGAAAACTTTTTCCTTTATCTCCCCCAGGGCCTCTGTAACTCCCATATGTCAGCTGTCATCGCTTTGCATTGGAGCCATCTTCTTGCATGTTTTTGACTGCTCCTACAACTGGGCATAGGTCTGAATTAGCTCCTTAACTTTCCATTCTCTCCAGACCCCACTCTTATGTCTGAACAGTAGCTGGACAGTCTTATAAATGTGCACTGAATAAACTACCATGGGCATATCCTAAAACTACTGTTGCAAAATACATGCTTGTAGCTGGGCATAGTGGTGCATGCCTTTAATCCCAGCTACTGGAGAAGCTGAGGCAGAATGGTCACAAATTCAAAGCCAGCCTGGGCAATACAATGAGACCCTATCTAAAAATAAAAAAATAAAAGGGCTGGGGATGTAGAGTGCACCTGGGTTGAGTCCCCAGCTCAAGGCATATATACATACATACTGGCAAAAAATGAAAATATAGAGCTATTTGATGCTATCTGATGTAATCTTGTCTTCTTGTCATTTATCTTTCTTATAGAAGTGTAATGGGAAAGAAAAAGATACTCTGTTTAATTGAAATCATGGGCAAGTAAGGTTTGGTTAATTGAGGTATTTATGGTAAGCTCCCTTTAGGCAAAGAACCTGTCATACAGACTTATCAGCAATCTCCCTCAGTGTCCCAGACCAAGTGCTTGGGGAATATTTGCTGTTTTGAAGAAGTAGAATGAGTCTGTTCCAAGTAATTCTTCCAAATTCCCACTAATAATATCCATTAATACTCAATTTCCTTCTAAAAATACAGTAAGTATAACAACATCAAATATGTTATGGCCTGTTACAGTTCACAAAGCATGTTGGCATTCATGGTCTTACCTTTACTCTTAGCTGTCTCACCTTGGATCAGAGAGGCTCCATATACATTCCAGATTGCCAAGGCAAGCAGCAATGAGTATACTTTGTAGAAAGAGAGGACAAGGTATGAGCAGTATACACATCCTAGCAAGCTACTCACGAGCCTGTAAGTGGGACCTCTCTGTGTTCACTAAAACCTGGAAGCTCCTGAGAAAGTTGTTGTATAGTATTACTAATAATTATAGCTACTATTTGTCAAATTCCTGCCCTGACTAGACATGCCACTGATCTAGATTTTCCAAGAGAGAAGCATTAGAGGGTAGAAGACTTTCTTTAAACAAAACCACCTTATAACATTGGTGAGGATGTGGCGAAAGGGTACACTCATATATTGTTGGTAGGACTGCAAATTGGTGCAACCACTCTGAAAAGCAGTATGGAGATTCCTCCAAAAACTGGAAATGCAACCACCCTTTGACCCAGTAATCACACTGCTCGGTATATACCCAAAGGACTTAAAATCAGCATGCCACAGTGGCACAACCACATCAATGTTTATAGTAGTTCAATCACAATAGCTAAGTTATGGAACCAACCTAGTAGTCCTTCAACAGATGAATAGATAAAGAAAATATGGTATATATCCACAATGGAATATCACTTGTCCATAAAGAAGAATGACTTTATGGCATTTGCTGGTAAATGGAAGGATCTAGAGACTATCACACTAGGTGAAATAAGCCAATCCCATAAAACCAAAGGTCAAATATTCTTTCTGGTATCTGGATGTTAACACATAACAAGGGGGTAGAATAGAAGTTCACTGGATTGGACAAAGGGGAATAAAGTGAAGAGAGGGTGGATAGAAATAGAAAAGACAGTGGAATCAATCTGAAATCACTTTCCTATGTATATATATATGAATACACGACTGAATCTCAACATCATGTACATCCACAAGACTGGGATCCTAACTAGAGCAAGAAATACTCCATGTTTCTGTAAATAGGTCAAAATAGACTTTGCTGTCATGTAAAATGAATGAATGAATGAATGAATGAATACATAAAATAAATAAATAAATACATAAATAAATAAACCACCTTAGCCCAAAATCCACAAAAGGGGTGAGAAGGACTTCTCTGTTGAGCAGTTTGTGGTAACAGTTCTGTCTTCTTGTCTGTTCTTTAACTCCCTTCCTGTGTTGCTCCCTTAGCCATGAATACATTGCTAGGGAATGGCCAGGGCTACGTAGGGTACATTGGAAAAGACTGTGTTAAGGAAGCCTTGTCTGAAACAAGCACTGGGAGAGGAGAAAGAGTGAAAGGAGGTGGGAAGGCAGCAAAGAAGTCATTTTTCTGGTAGCACTCAGCTCCTCAAATGGTGAAGGATAACCTGACCTGTATCTCTGAGTCATGATAAAGGCTCCTCACCTTGCCTGAGAATCCTTGTGACTCTGAGGAACATCCTTATAGCAGACATGAATCTCTAATGTCTGATCCAGTGTCCACTCTAGAACTAGATGTTGGGAGAGGTGATTGTCCTGGGCACTCTCCCCTTTCTGTCCACTTGAATCCCACTGCAGAAGCAGAAAGGCAGTCACAATTCTGCCTACTGCCATCTTTCAGCATTCACAGGTCCTTGTAAAATGCATCCCTGCCTGTTGACAGCTATACCTGCAGGTTTCAGGGAACCTTGAGAAATCTGTCCCTCTTACAGAATTTCTCTCCCTCTTGCTAGGCCAACAGATATTGATTTAGCAGAGACATAGATGTCTTAGGGAATTCACTTTCCCTAGATTTTTGCAGCAATCTCTCAATGGTATTTGGCGAAGGCCCAGGAGTTTGTCATCTACCATACTCACCTTTCCCATACTCACTATCCGGGCTCCCTGGATATTTTTCTATCCTGTCAATGCTAATAGAGCTCTTACCTGTTCCTGATCCCTTCCACTTTCTTACCTCCTTCAACATAACCCTAGAACAGCAACAAAAATGAATACACATATCCAAGCCTTGTATTTGAACATTGTATTATTATAGAAAATCACATTGGCCTTAGTATTAGACATAGAAAAAATATATATATATGTTCACTTTTATAGCTTTAGAATTGAGTGAGTCATAGTTGCTACCTTGTAGAATTTCAATTAATAATGAGATGACATGTGAAGTGCTCAGTGCAGGCTCTGGGTCATAATAAGTATACAATACATGTTACTGAATAAGTACATAACTTGGCATATAAATAAATACAGAGAAAAAGAGATAAATGAATAATGGACAGTATAGCTTAGATGGTTAGCTACAATTCTCTTTCCTTTGGAAATAATAAAAAATTATCGATAATTATACTTTATATAATGTGCCTGTGGTCACATGGGAACTCAGATCTCCCTGAACTCAAGACACTTGCTTCTATGCATTAACCCAGGGGAGATGTGTGGGTAAGAGCATAAACAGTGGAGCCAGGCCACATTGGGCTACACCCCAGTAGTGCCACTTCATAGCCCTATGATCTTGTGTAAGTCTGTTAGCCTTGCTATGCCTCAGTTTCCTCATCTATGAAACAGAATATAATAGTACCTGGAGACCAGTATCAGGGAAAATGACAAAATGCAGAAAGGAGCTTAACCTACTGCAGGGAGCAAGGTTAGGTGCTTCCTGATCTGTCCATAACAGATAAATCTGCTGTTGTTGCTATCTCACTAGATTCCAAACAGATTTTGCTTTAGGATTACTATCCCTGAACATTCCTCCTACTCTTCCTCAACCTTGAATCAATTCATTTGGATGGTAAACGTTCCACTAACTGTTGCCCTTTGGGGCCAGATTTCCCCCAGGTGCCACTCTGGAAGGATTCTGTTCCACTTGAACCTTGTTCATTCTTTTTTCTCCACCCCACAGCCTGGACCACTGAAGTCCCGGGATGTCTTGAGCTCCAGCTTCTGCTGGCCATTTCTGTTGTTACAGTTGCTCTACTCACCTCAGAATTGGCTACTAAAAGGCATGTCTGAGATGCAGGTCAACCATAGACAGTTACTTGGGGTCAGCCAAAGTTAGCTTTCTACTCAAGGTAGATAATTCTTAATATGACTTCAGAAGTAATTTTGTTTTTGTTTTTTAAGCTTAAAATATAATCTTTGCATGTAAAATCACTGCACTATTCTAGTCCTGGATCCAGTATATAAGCAGAAGAATTAAAATGGAAAAGGAATTTGTATATCTCTCATTGGACAAGCAGGTTGAAAGCTATAATAGTCTATATATCCCAGACTGAGTGAGGGAGCTCTAAGTGACCTCTATAGACACTAGGTGCTTGCAGAAGTGGAGACTGGTCTCCCAATCCCCACTTGGATGTCTGCTATGGTACAGGACCTGTAGATTCTCCCTAGAGTTGCCACTAGAGCAGACAGGATCACAGTAAGGAAGACCATGGCAGCTTAACAGAGCCTCATCATATAAAGTATATGGCAACATAGAGATGGTGTCTGCTAATGTTCTGAAGAACTATAAACATAGAAAAATGGCTGGAGCAGTTCCACATGACAGGAAGAAAACAGAAAGGGCAGCAGCATGACAGCCTGAACTTCTGTCTTGGTTGTGGTCAGGATGCATTTGTTTCCCATAGATAGATTGGTACTACAAAAGGAAGTAAAGCAGGGCTTGGGTTAGCCTGCATGCACTCTATCCACCAAAGAAGAAGGCCTATGAGGTGGGGCAGGGGGCTGGAATTAGAAAGAAACTATGGTTCTTTTGACTATTGGGAGCCCAAAGCTGGAGAGAGTCCCAAAAGATCAGCCAAAGAATTCATCACTTGTGCCAGAGTATTATGCAATGTGGAGATCCTGCAAAGCCTTTCAAAGAGCCCACAATAGTTCTGCAAAAGGAAGCCAGCAACGAATGTCGAATGTCTGCCATTCAGAGAGCACCAACAGCCAGATTACAATAACACCAGTCAAATGACACCTTCTCCCTTCACTTCTAAGTTTCAGTCCCTTCCCTGCCCAGAGCAAAACAGAGCCAAAAAAGCAAGGATGGGAGGAATTTTTAAAAATTTAAAAAACTCTTTTCCCTCTACTTGCCTTTGAGTAGTTGTATGCTACTGCTGGATCACTTGATTTGGAAAAAAAAAATGTATCACCTCCCTGACTTGTAGTGGTTGCAACTTTCCATAGTACAAATTTCCCACCTTAGCTGATATCAATGCACCAACCTGACAGCACTGAATTCAGAATTGTAAAGAGATGCTAACAACTGAGCCATACACTGATTCACATCCAGTGCACTGCTATAGCTTAGCCGCAGATCAGGTCTGAACTAGAAGAGAAGCGGGTAAAGGGATGGAAGTAGAAGGAAGATTTGTGATAGAAATTTAAATTTAGACTTGACACAACATATCTATAACTGATAGTGAGGCTTAATAACCAAAATGGTGATCAAGAAGCTTCAAAAACTCTCAATATTGCACCAAGAAGATTGAGAATAAATATCACAGTACATTTAAGACAGCAACGAGTAAAAACTAAGCCATGCTCTGTTTGCATCTCACCAAGTTGAGACTGCTTAACATTCATGTTGTGTTTCAACCTGAAAGGCTCCTTCAAGTGTTAATCTACATTCTTGAGGAGCAGTGAATCTTCTGTGGAACCTTTTACCTCTCTTTTACCCTAACTATTCTTCAGGAAAATGGAACTGAACTACCCTAATGAGAGTTTATCAAATTTATTTTTGAGGAAAGAAAAAATTTGAACAGTACTATTAAGCTACAAAGGAGAAACCCAGGCTCTCTGGGTTTCAAGGAGGAATGATCTAGGGAAGACATGTGCCCTGACCATTATTATGCCTCATGGTCACTGTGGACTCTTTGAAGCAAGGTTCTCAGGAGTCCATGTGCAATGAAGTTTTTTTCACAAAACTTTAACCATGAGAAAGAAGGATTGTTTTGAGAAGGGAAATGTTTGGAGCAAAGTGACTCTCAACAAGGTACTCATTGGACCATGATCCACCACATAGAGAGATACACTTCAGGCATCCCTCATCTGCACAAGCTCCAGCCTGGATCAAGAGACTGTCACCTTCTGTTTGGAGAAGGAGGAGTCTTCTCACTGAACTATAATTTTATTCTAGCTCTGTTCAGTCTACTACCCACACAGAAACCTATTATCCTATTAAAATATAAGTCAAATCTTATCTGCTAAAAACAATACAAAATGTATATGTTAAGCAAAGACCTCCTGATCAACTTGAATAAAGTCACTTGCACATGTCCCAGCATTCCGTATCCTTCTCACACTGATTTACTTTCTACACCACATCAACACTACACACAAAGTATATATCAGCATGCTTATTCACTGTTGTCTTCAGCACTGCAATGCAAACTCCAAGAGAACAGGGACTTTGCTCCATTTGGATTTGTTGTACCCTTTGTATCTTC
>PVHX01001076.1:177674-231680 GCA_004024805.1 Geosciurus inauris
TTTTGGTACTGGGGATTGAACTCAGGGGCACTCGACCACTGAGCCACATCCCCAGCCCTATTTTGTGTTTTATGTAGAGACAGGGTCTCACTGAGTTGCTTAGTGCCTCGCCATTGCTGAGGCTAGCTTTGAACTCGCAATTCTCCTGTCTCAGCCTCCCAAAGTGCTGGGATTACAAGCGTGAGCCACCACGCCCGGCCCCTTTGTATCTTCTTAAGTACTATAAATACAGTAGCAACACAACAAATATCAATCAATGAATAAATGTTCTTTTACATAACATTTTAAAATTTATTTTGTATTGATGCATTGTAAAAATAGTAAGATTCATTATACCATGTTCATACATGCACATAATTTGCTCCATCTCCTTCCTCAGTACCTTCCCTTTTACTTCACATCCTTCCACTGTTCCACTTGCTCTACTCTACTGACCTCCCTTCCATTAAATGCCCATATACAAATACAACAAAATGAATCCCACTTACATGTATAATGATAATGCACTGATTGAAATAATAGCAATAATAATACAGAATATTTTTGACTGATGAACTAGGGAAAGGATCCTTCAAGTCTAAAGAGCAAGAGGCATTCCACGAATCATACCTTTCCTTTCTCATCATGAGATAGATGGGGCACACACAAGGTCCACCTGGTCTAGCACTCTCTTTCTACAGAAATGACTCAGAGCCCTGAGCAAAGGAAATTAAAGACACATCAAAAAGTAATAAATTATTCCCAAGTTATGCTTATTTTTTTTTCAATTCTATTTACCATCTCCTCATCTCCCTCTGTACATATCAAATTCTTCTCCATTCCCTTGATTCCTCCTTTCCCTCCAAATATTTCATAATTTTGGAAGTACGTCTCAACAGATCTCTTGAAGCTAGGGTTGTCACTCACAGGTAGAGTACTTTCCTAGCATGTGTGAGTCCTTGGGTTGATTCCCAGCACCAAAAACAAACAAAAAGACTCCAAACAAAACAAAACAAAAAAATCATTACATGGATCTGCTTAAAAGTAAGTCTATTTCATGTTTTATCCCTTTAACAAGTCTAGGACACCCTTCATCATATTTGCCATCGTCTGACTAACCAATAAGACATTACACAATTCAACTTTTTTATTAAGGCATAAATTACATGCAGTGAAATACACTGATGCTAAGGATGTTGATAGAACAGATTTGTTGGAAATACACCTGTATATGATGTACACATCTATAGAGATGCAGAGCACTTCACTACCTCAGAATGATCCCTCGTGTCCCTTCTGAGAAAATCACTTACCTCCCCCAAAACAGCCCTTGCTCTGACTTCTATCAACGAGAGTTGGTTTTGCCAACTCAGGAATTTTACCTAAATGGAATTATATGTGTTCTTTTTGGTCTGTGTTCTCTTGATTTAGCATATTTTTAAAATTCACCCATGTTATCACACTTATCAGAACTTGATCAATTTGATTGCTGAAGAATATTTCATTGTAAGAATACAGCACAGTTTTCTTATACATTTCCCTATTGATGGACATTTTGGTTCTTTCCAAGTTTCAGCTGTTATGAATTTTTTCCATAAAAATACCCAGTTGTTCCAGTACCATTTGTTGAAAAGACAACCCCCATTAAATTACCTTGGCAACTTTACTAAAGATTAATCATAAAAGTGTAGGTCATATATTTATGACCTTTGATTACCAAAATTTTACAATAAGTCTTTGTTTCAGTACTGAGAATTGAACCCAAGGTCTCATGCATGTGAAGCAAGCGTTCTACCACTGAGCTCTATCCCCAGGTCTATAGCAAAGCTTTTGGGTTCTCCAACTTTGTTCTACTTTTTCAAAATTGTTTTTGCCTACTCTGGATTATTTGTATTTTTATATAAATCTTAGAATTAGGTTGACAGTTTCTGCCCATAAAAACTACATTGGCTTTTCAATGTGGCTGTACTGGATCTATAGATCAGTTTAGGAAGGCTTGTCAATGTAACAATAGATTGTCTTTCAATCCTTGTATAAGGTACATCTTTCCATTTTTAATAAATCTTAATTTTTAAAGCAGTGCTTTTTAGTTTTAATTGTAGAGTTTGGCATATCTTTTATAAACTATTTCATATATTTGATGCTATAACAAGTTGTATTGTTTTTTAAAAATATTTATTACTTTTTTAGTTGTAGGTGGACAGAATATCTTTATTTTATTTTTATGTGGTGCTGAGGATCGAAGCCAGTGCCTCACGCGTGCCAGGCGAGCATGCTACCACTGCACCATAACCCAGCCCCACAAGTCGTATTGTTTTATTTAATTTTATTTTCAATTATTGTTTGTAGAATAAAATTGATTTTTCTTTACTGATTTTGTGTATTGTTGCTACTAAATTCACTTTTTAGTTCTTTTCCTTTCCCTCCTCTACACTATACTGGGAGTTTAAGTCAGAGGCCCTCCAATTCTTTTTATTTAATTTTGAGATATACTGAAATGATTACAAATATTTTTCTCTTTTATTCTGTATATATATGGAACTACAATGGTTCATTTTATAAGGTTAAACAAAGCTTGAATTCCGGAATAAATTCCATTTGTTTCTAATATATTAACCATTCACTATATTGCTTGATCCTACTAGCTAATGTACTTTTGCATTTCTATTCATAAAATATGAATACACATCTATTCTCTGTTCTCATATATTCCTGGTTTGATACTAGGTCAGTGCTGACCTCATCTATTTTCTAAAAGAGTTTATATAAGATTGGTATTATTGCTCCCTTATACATTTGATAGAATTCACCAGGGAACTCAGCTCACCCTGAAGTTTTCTTGGCTAAAAGTTTGTCAACCATTCATTCAGGTTATTTAATGAATACAGGGCAATTAAATTTTTTTCTTTGTGTCACTTTGGTCACTCGTGTCTCTCAAAGGGTATATCAATTTCACCTAATTTATCCAGTTGATTGACAGAGTTGCTAGCCCTATTCTATTTATGCTAACCCTTTACTATCCATTTGATGCCTGTGCAGCATTTATAGGGATGCCTATACTTTCATTTCACATATTGGTAATTTGTGTTTTCTCTCATTTTTCATAATTCATCCAATTAAAATCTTATCAATTTTATTGGTCTGTTTAATAGACCAATTTTTGTATCTGTTGATATTTTCTGCAAATGTTTTCCATCTCTTTTTTCATTAATCTTCACTCTATGTCTCCTATTTCCTTCCTTCACATGCTTGGGGTCTAATTTACCCTTTGCATTCAAATGCTTTTCTCTGCCCTTTGCAAATGCTATTTCACGTATTTTGTGATGTTTTAAAAATTTCAGATATTATATATTTTCCAATTTAGAATTTTCATTTGGTTTCTTATACATACCTTCTATTTCTCTGCAAAAATTTCCATAATTGACTCATTTATCTACTTTAATTAATGCACTTATTTTTGCAGTGCTAGGGATCAAACCCAGAGCCTTGCACTTGGTAGATGAGAGCTCTACTTCTGAGCTACATACCCAGCCCTGTTTATATTTTTGAGTCCTTAAGTGTATTTAACTGGCTATTTTAAAGTCCTTGTTACTGTCTTGAACATCTGTGTCACATTTGCATCTCTCTCAGTTGACTTTTTCTCTTAGTTTTGAGACACATTTTTCCTTACTTTTCACATACCAGGTAATTATCTGTTGTTTGCTGTACATTATAGATGCTGCTACACTGAAGTCCACAATTTATTGTCTTCCTTTAGAGTGCTGTGCTTTGTTTTGGAAAGTAGTTATTTCACTGTTGGTTCAGTTTTGCCCTGGCAAGCTTGGTTTTAGACTTTATAAGAACAGGTCTGGGATAATTCTATTTTTACAGCATGATTTCTATGTGTTCTCAGCTGGATATCTGGATATATGGCAGCAACTCTATCAGCATTATGTGACCTATGGAATCCAGACACGCTCGGCGCTTTCTCTGCCAGGCCTTACAGTCTAATTCTGACCAGGAAAAAGCCCTATTCTCCATTATAGGCCAAACACACAGTTCTCATTGTTCCCTGGCACAGAGTTTCCCCATCAAACTCTTTCAGAGTTACAGAAGAGTCCACACAAACATACTTCCTGTGTTTTAATTTTCTTGATTCAAGTAGAATACATGATGTTTGTAAGCAGATGCCTTCCCATACAAAGACAAGCCCTTTTTAACACATCTTCTTCTGCTGGGCTCATCATGATTGCCTTGCCAAAGTGTCGACCTGGGAGTAATGTGACAGATAGGTGAGAATAAGAACTTCTGTGGATATGAGTATCAGTACATACTAACAGGTACCAAGAATGGAGCACATTAAAATTCTAGGCCCAGTTTGCACAAAGGATACAGAATAGGAAAGAATGACTTTCTTTATTTTAACAAGCCAAATAGATTACTGGAAATAATCATGAAACTTAGTTCACATCCCACTGAGTTGGAAAAGGTATGGATTTTCTATTAGAGAGCCTTTGGTTTTAATTTTGGCTCTGCCACTGATTAGCTGAGTGGACTTAAGAAATGTATTTATCCTCTCTGAAACTTAGTTTCTTCATTTGTAAAAAAAGGCATTAATTCCCCTTTATAAAGTCTTATAGTGTTTTTGTGAGGCTTAAATGAGCTCTAAGTGTAAATCACCTAGGACCTAGAACACAGGCCAGTAAGGGCTTTATGGCCATTTATTCTTCCCTTCCCCTTACCAGGGAGTAAAATGGGGAACATGTAGGGAAAGATTCGTGTGTCTAAAAGGATCAAGAAGCTCGGATTCTCTAGAAAAGTCACTGTCTCTCTGACTCTCAGACATTTTTGTTCTTTGTCTCATGAGGAGTTGGTCAGAAGACCATTCAGACTCCTCCAGGTGCAGTATTCTGTGGGTCTGTGAATACTAACCAGGAATGCCAACAGCCTCCAAGTTAACACTATTCCCATGATAGCTAACAAAAAGGCAGGAAGAAGAAGTTAGGGAAACAGGAGATCAAAGAAAAACAATGACACAGTCTTCGAAGCACAGAGAGTAGAAGGATGAGGAAAACAGGGGAATGCAAAACTGGAAGCTAATGGTAACAAGCACACCAGACTGACAGCTATGATGCTTCTGGCACAGCCAGATGACAGCCCTGTTCTCTGGAATCCATGGAGATGAGGAGGAGAAACCTGCAGAAACTGGGGACTGCTTTGCACAGGGCTTAGATCTTACAAAGAAGAAACTGCCTAAAGCATGATAACTTTATTTCTGAACTTGCAAATCACCAACTGATCTTAGCTTAGAAATGGTAATTCATAAAGTTCTTTACATTTTAACTTCTTTAAAGAAAACGAAAATCCAAATTTTTTGCTGATTTTGTTTATAAAACATTTAAGTCTTCTGTTCATTGGAAAGAAATCCATGAGAGAAGAGAGTGGGTTACAGAGGTTGTAGAAGAAAAGAGTGATCATCAGTAAGAATAGAGCTAGACAACCTGCTTGTGCTTCTTGAGTGGGTGGGACACTGTTAGATGTTTCTGCATATTCAATTTCAGTTCTCTTTCACTATCCAGAGACACAGCCCAGCTGCTACTCAACATACAAAAAAGGGAAATTTTATTGAGCTCATTGGAACAGTATGCTAAATTTGAAGTCCATGTATATCTTCAAAGTAAAGCTGAGGAGATAAAAGGAATGTTATAAAACTTGGCTGTGCAAAAAGTTGGTTCAAGAATTGAATGCATCAAAATCACCAGGAAACTTAATAGAATTTCAGAATCTCAGATGCCTTCCTAGACCTACTGAAACAGAATCCCAAGTCATTTCTAAAGTTTGAGAGTCCCTGAATTAGAAAATGAGAAAAAACTGCCAATTACCCGTACTGCAATTATACTAGACCATTTAACTTCAACACTCCATTTCTATTCCTTAATAGTAATGGAAAATCCTATTAAGGTGGTCATTTCCCATGTTGGGTAACTGCAGTAGAGAAAGAAAAAGATAGAGTCTGGTAATTTCATTTTGTCATCAGTATTCTGGCATGGGGAAACTTACTTATGTTTCCTAAATTTCAATTTCTGCTTCTGCAAAATGAGGCCAATACATGTAATTATAGAGTAACAGTGTTGAGAAAGAGACATACAATAGGGAGAATGAATCATGCTATACCTCTCCCCAGGAAACATCAATGGCTCCTCATAGCTTTAAAGTTAATTTCAAGTGTCTAAGTGATATTCAAAGTTCTTCACTGAAGTACTGTCCTTCTCCTCCAGCTTCATTATCCTTTGTTTTTCCTTGAACCTTATGCTTGTTTCCCTCAAACATAACATGCACCTAAGTTTTTCATCCCTACATCCATGCTGTTCCTTCTACCAGGAATCAGCTGTCCTTGTTTTCTACCCAAATCCTACTCATCCAGGGAAGATTCAGTTCAAGAGCATCTGCTTGATAAAACTGTTACCAATGGTACAAATTGGACGTCATGTAGCATTTCTATTCAGATCCAGTGGCATTTGCTTCTTTCTTCTGCAATACTATTTTAATCTTCTCTGAGTGTCACTTCTGAAATACAAAATCCTTGAAGAGATCACTTGCTATTCATCACTATAGTCCCCTCAACCACCAGTACAGTGTTTTTCACATAATATACAATAAGAGTTTGAGGAAAGTAGAAGGGAAAAAGAAAAAGAAAACTTCTCAAGACATTTGTACACTTGAAAACACTTTTGTTTTTAATTTATTTTTTTAAATTTTTGTGTAGTGCTGAGGATTGAACCCAGGGTTTCAAGTATGACACACAAGATAAGCGGCATTCCCAGCCCCAAGATGTTATTCTGATAATTATCTGACAACACTCCTCTAAGGTAGGAATAAAATTACCAATGTAATATGTGCCCATCTATTGATGTGAAGGAGGATGTCAAAGATAGTAAACATAATTCTATAGAGAAAGTTCAATTGATTTATTATTCTGTCAATAAATGTCCAAAGTTGACTGTGCAGTGCCTCATCTCCAAGTTGTACCCCACACTTCCTTAGTGTGAGTCATTGGAGAGGCAAGGTTTCAATTACTTTCCTCTAGAATGAAATTATCTTGATTACTATTCACTTTAGGATAGCTAATGACTGATTTCTTATTCAGACAGAAATTCTTACAAAGGACATGGGATCTAGTTCCAAAGAAAAAAATTAATGAGAGATTGTTGCAGGGAAGTTTGAGAATAGAAAATCAATAGATCTAGAAACAAGTTCTAGTTCAGGAACTGTATAACTCTGACAAAATTGATCTTACATCTTTAATTTTCTTTCAAAATGATTACTATGATCAAATTGACAGCTATTGCTGGCCTTTTAGTAATTTGCAAATTGCAAAGAACTATACATACGCCAGGTATCACCAATAAATTCAGCTAACAGGACAAACTTAGAATTGTAATAACTGATTTACAAGACTATTGGGCAGGATAGGCCAATTTAGACCCATCCATCTTCTGGTGTGATGACAAAGGAATTAGATGAGAAAGTGATAGGTTACCTGTTCTTCCTTCTGCCTAGCCCTAGATGAAATCCCTATTTTATCTACCACAGAACCAGAAAACCAAAGATTCCTTCCCCCACACTCTACCAAATTATTCAAGGAACAGAAGGTCACTGTCAGCATCCCAAACACTTTCTGAAAGTGGCATAAGGATCAGGAAAAGAGAAGTGGAGATGCCTTCAAGGTAAAAGACCAACTTCAAGTAGAAAGAAATACTTCAAGTAGAAAGATAGCCCCATGAGGGAAGAGAAGACAAGATAATTATATTCTTCTTAGGCAACTTTACTTCAAAACACACAATTTCTAGCACAAAATTACAATGGTAAAGAATATGGATTTTGAAGTCACATTGATTTGAATTTGAGTCTAGGTTATGTCAAAAGCTATAAAAGGATGATATGTTCATCCTATCTTTAAGCTGATAAATTAACCTTCCATAGATGCATAAATGCTGGTATCAGATACAGGACTCCTGGATCAGAGACAAAGGATAGTTTATTACTCACAGCAATAAATATAAAGTGTCAGCACTTTTGTCAGTTCTACAGGTTCCAGTTCCATGGGTTTATGTCAGTGGACATCTGTATACATAGTGGATTGTGTTATAAGAGGAATTTGAACTTGGAGAACCCAAATACTTTATAATACATAGTAAACATGCTCTAAAAGGAGATCTATTCTTATCTTTATGCTAGACATAAAGCATTTCTGTCTTTTTCTCCAGAGAGAAACACTATTCCTGTCTTGCAAAGCTGTTAATTATACAAACTTCCTTGAGAAAGGTAGTCAAGAACAAAGGCAATGTCTCTGCTCACAAGATGAACAGAAACATGAGACCTATGGAGAATTTTCAGAGCATGCTCTGTCACTCTACTGGATATGATTAAGTTTCAAATTGTACTTCCCTGTAAACACAGAATTATGGGGTTTTCCCATACACTGTAGGTAATAATAGCACTTATTACACAAGGACAAAACGCAGTAGTCAGTATTACATGCTTAACACATACTGTCTAGTACAATAATGAGAGCTAGTTTAATGCAACAAAGTGACAGTGGAAGTGTAAGGCAATGTCTTCCAATCTGCCCCTAACTAATAGTCGATTCCAGCTGATTAACAAATGTGGGGAAGCTCAATGTGATCCCCAGGTTAAAGAAATATGACAACAACATATAGAAAAAATAGTATTCTTAACTTTACCATTAACCATATATGACCTTGCCTCTTAGCCTTATCAAACTTCATTTCCTCACCTGAAAATTATCTAGTTAATTGGGTTGCTGTACATTTAAATGGGACAATATGAACAGCAGTATTTGGCACATAGCAGTGGGTGCTCAGTAAATAGCAGTAAACTACCGTTAAGTACAAGAAACTGCCCAAGTCCACTGGTTCAAGGTTATATTGAAATTTGCTTTTAAATCACTTCTATATCCATCTACACCTCTTCACAAACACTGGTTCCCCATCCAGAAGGGACTGACTGGACAACAATCATTTCCCAGATGCCCAGAAGTCACTTTGATGCATTAACAGGTACAGAAAATGATCTATTGAAAGTTGCATCCTAAAATAATATAACATAGCCTCTGAAGATCTACTAATCCTAGAGTTCTAGACTTTAAACTATAATAACTGGTATTTCAGAATTTCATTCCTTTGAGAATATACTTTTTTTATAGAATTGAGTTTTATAACTCAGCAATCTAAAAACAGAAACACTATGAAAGTCTTTTTTCATCCCATACCCTTTCAATCACTAATTGGGAGCTCCTGCCTTCATCTCCTCCCATCATATCCACCCATCCATTATATTCATCTTATTCCCTCCTCTCTCTTTTCTCTCTCTTGTTTAATAAGTCTTTAACCTATTCATCAATGGACATTTCTCTACTTGGTAGGTATGAGGCATGCAGCTCAATGTCCTCCAATCACAGTAGGCAACAGCAGGAAGAAATTTTGAGAACATGGCACAAGTTCATAAAGAGCATCAACCTAGTTGGAACTACAGAGACATTCATATGTGAAATATTTAAAGGACACAAATAAAATCATATAATCAAGATTCACACACAGGCACATACTTGTGGAATCAAATGCCCATTTTTCTTTAGCAAAAGCATCACTGCTTCAAAACTCAAGTCACAAATATTAGTACATGACATGAACACCAAGACAGAGACACCACAACACAGTTTGTCAGTTGAGCTGAATTACAAATGCATCATGAACTGATAAATTTGCTAGCATTTCTACTGAGAGTGTAGGAATGAGGGCACAGAGAAGGTGGGAAGCAAGCAGGGGTGGTGCCGTTGTTAGCTCTCAGGTCGAAGTGGGGCAGCAAGGCTGAACGATAACAAACATTTCTGCCGTCCCCAGCCATTAGGCTCAGTTTGGATGTGTCCAAGGAAATCATCTTCCCAACCTTTGACACTGTTGTGTGGACATCAATGGTATCTTGCCCTTGGCCAGGTGGTGGTTGTAATGAATGAATCAGTGGGTAGTCCCCATTGTCAGGAGTCTTCCCATCTTCCTTCATTCTGGACACTGGAAGAGCCTGGGAAAGTAGCCAACAATAACATTCAAATTGTTCTTTTTCAATTATAAATGAGTCCATAGCTTACTAATAAGCTATGGACTCATTTATAAATTATGTGGTGCACACACCCTGATTTAAATCTTCAAAGATTGAAAGAAACTTGGGATCTGCTTCAGAGACTCACGATATGAAAAGAGACTCTCAGGCATTGTTAGCCATAAGATGTCAAAAGAAAGACGTTTTCCTAAGGCAGCAGGCTCCATGACTCATTTTCCCTGCAGAAGTTTCTTCTTTTGTTTTCAGATCTTTGACTGCCTTTTCCAGCTTTAAGGGATGTCTAGGAGGCCCTTCCTAAGCATGTAAGCTCTAAACCTCAAGGAAGGGAGACAGCTGCTCTGGAGGGAAGCAGAGGAGACTATTTTACATAGCAAACGCAGCCTGGGGATTTTCCATATTGCATCTATAAGATTATCCTGATAAATGATTGACTGTACATTCAATCCACCAGTGAGATGAGGCTGAAAGGACATTAAAGAGACACAGAGAGAGATCCAAGAGAATAGGCTGGCAACTAAACAAATAATATTGGTTATAATTTTAATTGTTTACCAATAATTGTCCCTTTCGTATCTTTCAAGACTACTGCCTAAATCCTATTAAATAATAAAGTTCAGAGAGCACACTTACTTAGTTTCTGTAAGATCAGAATTGAAATGGGATCTTTTCTAAGAGAGGATTTCCTTAAAGTTTCTTTCCTATCTTGATTTTGCATGTCATAGTGTAAGTGATAGCAATAATGTTGACAATTTCCAATTTTTTTAATCTTCAGCCCAGACCCCTCTTCTGAACTCTAGACCTGTACAACTAACTAACTACACAATGTCTCTTCCTGAAGAGTAGTAATTGTAGCAAACCCAGTGTTTCCAGACTGGAGCTCCTATTAGTCTCCACAGACCAGGTCCATCCATAGCTTTTCCTATCTCAGGAAATGGCAGTGCCATCTTTCTAGTTACACAAAGTGTTGGAATCAGCCACCTCTTTGCATACCACATATTCCATCCTTTAGAAACTCTTGTTGGTCTTCCCTCCAAAACATCATGGCTTCCATCTGTCCAAGCCATGTCATGGATTACATGGATCTCTGCATGAAATCATGGCTTCCTGTTTTTGCTCTTGATCCTGTTTGTCTAATCTCAGTACATAGGCCAGAGGGATTCTTACTTTCTACAAGTGAAAGTAGGAGTCATAGTCATCCCATTGGTCTGAAAGCCTATACCTGATCTATCCCACCACAACCTCCCTGATGCCGCACCTCCTCTCCAAGTTCATTTAATTCTGTTTTCACCACTTGCTCAGCTCCAGTTTGCATGTACTTTATTCCTTTTGCTTTGAACATATTTCCCCAGAGGCCCATGAATTTCACCCCTACCCTCCTTCAGGTTTTACTCCAATATCAGCTTTCAGTGAGGCCTTTCCTAACCACCAAATCTAAGTCCCTCACTCCACACTCTTTCCTCTTCCTGTTTTATTTTCTTTCTTCACACTTGTACATATCAATATTCTATATATTGTCTTATATACTAAATGTCACCTCATTCCAATTTATGCTGCAGTTTAAAACACTTGTCTTTTTCTCTCATTTCATATCTAAGTACCTTGTATACAGTAGCTGTTCAGTTATTCAGCAAATAATTGCTTAATAAATCAATTAAAAAATTAAATCAATTAATTATTCTTTAATCAATTAAAGAATCAAATCTATTGTTGGCTTAAGGTAGGTTTTTTTTATTGCTCAGTTTCCTGATGTTTCCTGTTTTCTAAAAATTTTGGATGTTAATTTTGATCAATGCCATCTCTTCCTTTACTGAGATTATCATATACTTTGTTCTAACAACTATTAATATGAAAAATTTACTTATAAATGACTGGTAACTAAATCATCTTTCATCCTTGAGATAAACACTACTGACAGGATGATTTGCTAAGCATGCTTTCTAACTCAATCTGATGGTTTTTGAAGTCCTTTCAAAAAGTTTTTCTTTTCTTTTTTGTATGTATTATGTTTGTCAGACTTGTGAATAAGCATATGCTACCTTTATAAAATGGTTTGGATATTTTCTCTTACTTTCTAAACTTTTAAACAGTTTATATAATGAAGGTATGTTGCAAAGGAATAATTTGTTTCCTGGAAATTTTAAGCTGCCTGAACCTTTTTAAATGTAATTCTTTCATAATATTTGTTGATTTAGTCCTTGGTTAATGATCAATTCAAGTTCTCTACTTGTTTTTGAGCCAATTTGATAAGACACTTTTCTCGGGTTACAATTCATCAGTTTTACCAATGCTTACCAATTTATTGTTATAGAGTATGTTTTTCAAAATTTAAACTCTTCCTTGTTATTGTGAATTATTTCTCATTTCAATTTGTGTCCATTTAGGTTTTTCCTTTTTCCTTATCAGTCTTTGAGAAGTTTAAAATTTTTAAAAGAAATATTCCATACATTTAATTCTGTTTTCTTCAATTTGATTTTTTGCATCATTTTTTCATATTTCTTTAAGAAATACATATCCTCCAGTGTATATTTTAAATATTTTACCTAATTTTGCTTTTTTAAAAATCCTTCTTTATCTAATATGTTTCATCCCTCTCAATTGTCATTAAAAATCATCTTATGGGCCAGTTAACAGAATCTCCTTTCTAATTTTCTGCTGTTGTTTCACAGAGGTCTTATCTCAATACATCTCACAAACTTTTTCCAAAAATTTTGGGAATTTTCACAATAACTCATTTGCAGAGACTGACTTTTAGGTCAATTGCCTCTTTATAAATTTGAAGGTTCTTGTTTGTTTATTGCTTGTTTTTCTTCTTTCCTTAGGCTTATGTTTGCCTTTGGACAGGATGCATGGGTGATGCTTGGCTCATTCACATACATCTAAGTACTAGAGACTCTTTTCAGATTGTTACTAGGAACAAAATTCTTGATCTAACCACAATTCTTGTTTATGACCTGCTTGATTCTAGAACTCTTATACTGGACTAATAGGATTTATATTTATAACTAAAAAAATAAACAAAGGTATGTGTATGTGTATAAACACATACATGTACTTACATACATACATTCATCTTTTCAACTTGGGTTGCCATAGGCATTCTGCCAGTCTCAAACTTCATCTGCAGCACTTTACTATAAGGTCAACATCTATTGGAAACATTTAGTCACTCATTCAACATTTACTGACCACCTAATGCATGCAAAGCCCTACTCCAAGCATTTTTTTCCTATGTTCTCAATGGTTTTCTTTTTCAATGCTGAACATTGAACTAAAGGGTTCATTCATGCTAGATAAGTGCTTTCCTACTGAGCCATACCCCTGCCCTGAGCAGCAATTTTCTGAACCTTGCTTGTAGAAAAGGAGACAAAGGATGCTTTGTGACAGTATTGCATTACCTCAAAATATCACCAATATAGAAAAAGAAAACATTTTCTGGTTGGTAAGAAGCTGGATTTTGATCCAGAATAAAACAGAAGATAAAGAGGTCATTACCTCTTTCAGGTCAGTGGTACTATTCTGTTTTATGAGGTGATCAAGAGTGCTATCAAGAATTATTATCAGTACATGTTCATTAGCCTTAAAAGTAGCAGAAATTTAAATGGCTGCTCTATTCTTACCATAAGACATCTCTGACACAGAATTTTTTCCCCAATGTCTGGTTTTGTTTCTTGCTTTGTTTTTAATAAAATAGCTCAATAAATTTAAACTGAAAGCCATTACTACTTTTCTAAATATCTCCACTGTGGGGAGTTTGGCACATCCCGGGGCAAAGGCAAACTACTCAGCAATATTCTAAAGACTGAAGAAGGCACCTGTATACCATCAAACTCTGAAACAGTTAAATGAACAAGCTATAAGACAACCCTCTTCAGAGTGGAATCTAGTGTCACATCATAACACCAACATTTCTGTTGAGCTTTAGCCTGGAGTCTACTGATGCCCATTTGGATAACAAGAGAGCATGTACTTTGTTGAACAGCTGCCTCTCTTTTCCTCCTTTAGCAGCCAGGATTTTACAGCTTAGAGGATCTGGTGTTTTCCTTCTAGTTGCTGCAAAGTGAGAAGTAGTGCAAGGCACACAAATTCTTCTCTGTCCATGTGGTGTTTCCTGGCAGAGGCATGCCGGGAAAAGGCTGAAGATTGCCCATTACAGATGCCACCAATGCAGAGAATCAAGGTTGGATACAAGTGGCTTAGAAGAACAGAATCACTTAGGGGCTGTCTTGCCTTAGGAGTGGCAAGAGATGAGCTTTGGAGTCAGACAGGCCATTTTAGCCCTGAGATATTTGGCAAGGGTCTCTTCTCTCACAGCTTATTTTCTCATATATAGAATGAGGAGAACAAAAGCTATGTCATAGAGAGAACTAAATAAGATAGAGCAAGTTAAATTCCTGGCATATGAAAAGAGATTCATAAAATGACAGCTCTACTTGGGGCCACAACTAGGGTGGAGCCAGTGATGCCTGCACCACCAGCACAAAATTCAAGGGGCACCAGAAAGTGAAGTAATTAAGATAATATTTAATTTAATATTTTAAGAATTAAAATCAATGCAAAAATAACTACAATGAACAAAATGTCAAAATTATTGACAGAATCTTATCATGCACTTCACAACCAAACAGACACAAGGTTCTCCCTGCCTCATCCTAATCCGGGCCCTGCTTCCACAGCACTTTATTTACAAAAATAGGTATCAGCCAGCAGGCCATAGTGCATTGGTTTTACTTTTTAAAATGTTGTATTAAAATATTATTTATATCGATTACTGAGTCTTCTGGTGTCTTCATTTGTGGCCAAGGTAAATTCTTCACTCACCTCAGTCCGTATTCTGGTTCTGCTTCTCTATTTCTTAGCAGTTTATGATTTGCTATTTTTAATCTTAGTGAGAAAGTTCATAAATTCTCCTCTTCCTCCCCAAATTTGTTCCTGCCTATTCTCTACTTAGTATTGAGAATCCTTCCCATTGGCTATATAACTCATTGATTATGGACATGGCCACATTTATAGGAGTATCTCAAACTTCAATGATCCTTCTCTTGCTGGTTTAAAGAGAAGAAGGTTCCAGAAGTTCCTAACAAGATATTTCCACAATGTCTAGGATACTTACAAGTCAAGTACAATCCAGTCCCCTAGGTCCTAGCACTTTGAATGTGTTAAATAAGGTTTCTTTCCCTATGAAAGACCATAATAGGGTGAAAGAGGTCTTACTATAGGTTCTTGGGAAAACAGAGAAATTCATAAAATATCATGCCTTCAGGAAACTACGTGATTGAAGTTGGATGAGAAATGTGTAAAATAATAGCATATGTGTATATATATATATATTAGTCTGGGTTATATGTAATATCTTTATTAATCCTCTCAAAAAAAAACTTCATGGTATATTTTTATCACCCTCATTTTGCTGTTAAATAAGGTGAGGTCCAGGATATGGAAAATGAGCTCAAAAATCATTGTTAAAAATGGGAGCCAAACCCCAGGAATAAAGAATTACAGCATCTCCTTTGGATTAATAAAACAGCTTCCATTAAGCATCAAGATGTTTCATTCATTTTTATATACTTCTTAAAATACTACATTATGTTTTTCTCTTCTAAAGTATCCTGGATATGATTCAATATATATTGAAGACACTGGGCCATTATTGGGGACCTTAGCTATGGTACTTTCTCCTAATGTTGGCTGGCTTTCAACTCCTCTGCTTTTTAAATTCTTCAGCCTGCATGTCACGGATTTCCACTTTGTCTTTGAGCTAACAATGTCCTTCTTGGCTATTGTCAGTGTTCCTGCCTCTAACAGCCTCTTTCATGCTTTCTAATTTGTTACTTTGAATCCCCTGCAGACTGGGAAACTAGATAGCCGAGCTAGCAGGATTGAGTGTGAAGTCAGATTGACACGTTCCAAGTTAGCCCCATTTGCTAGAGCAAATGACCTCTAAAACCCCCTGCATGCCTGAAACCAGCTATTCCTGTTCTACTTCTGTACACTATCTGCTTCTCCCCACCCCACCCCCCCTTTTCTCTTTTATTTGGCAAAATTGGCCTTCTGTGGACTTGCTAGCTAATAGGAATTTTCCTTTCCCTCTTGACTAGCAAATTCACCAAAATGATAAACCTAATCTTCAGAGTTTTGACATCCTTCTTGGTTTTTTCACTGTTTTAAGGCATTCTTTAATGTGTGGAAAAACTACTCTTCTCCCAGTTTTATACAGAAAAACAGGAGAATTGGAAGAGTTTTTCTTGGATAAATGAGGTTTTACTCTAAAATGATTGATGCAAATGACATCAAGCAGTTGTTTGAAGACGGTGACAATTTTAGCAGACCGACCAAGTCTGGGTACAGTGACCTTGTTCCCTGCTTACTCACAAAGATCTCTTCTTTTAATTTTATCCAATTAGAATAATATTAATTGCTTCCACCTTGGGTTAAAGAAAAGCAATGGGAAGTCAAATTACTAATTATAAACCCGGGAAGAGTTCTGCTGTTGTGGAGGGACATCAACACAAATAAGAGACTTGATTAGGAAATTTTGCAAGTACAGAGCAAATCAGAGAGCAACAGTTCTCATTTCTATCTTGAATTTGAGCATTTGGCTCTTTCAAGTTGATTGCATGCTTTAAGAATTCATTAAGGCAAAAAAAAAGAAAGAGAAAACAAACTTTGTAATGAAAGTTTCCTTTCAAGCTGATAATCAAGCTTTGATTTGGAGGGCAACTCTTTGAAAAATTGTAAAGACTTGGTCTAATGTGTGGCTTGTGCAGCCAGCTGGAGTAGCCCGGACTATGTTAGGCCATTTGCCCCCTTTGATGCATATGTAATATTAATGACAGGTCAGATTCAAAGGTGAACATAAATGGCAGCACTATCTGTTCCCTCAAAAAAGGGTTATTACTACAATTTTCTACATGCTAGAAACAGGCCAAAACTCACTGTGTGTCAGGACTAGAAGACATTCTGAAGGGAAATGAAAGGCTTGCAAGAGCCCAGGTGGCTAAGTTCATTAGGCAGCTGGGCTGACCAGGGGCTTCAGAATAGGACATACTGTCGCAAGGGAGGTCCTTTCCTCTTGTATTTGTGGAATAACTAGAAACCATACAGTGACTCTAAGTATAGTTCATTGAAGGTCATTTTCCACCCAGGTGCATTTTAAAACCACTCAAAATGTTTATTTGGCTCTGTCCTGGAATGGTCTTGAAAATCTGGCTATTCTAAGAAGCTATCTTTGCAGCAGACAATATGAGGCATAAGCAGGAGTAAAAGATAAGATGGCAGGTACCAAGGTAGACTGAAGGTACAGGAACACTAATCCCATCAAAGCATTCACAAAAATACTAGCTTTGTGACCTCTGGCAGGCCCTTAATCTTCTATTCCAGAGTTTTTCAACTTGAAGTAAAAGGGTTTAGCAATATTACTTCTAAGATTAGTTCCAATTTATAAAAATAATCTATGACTTTTAGGAATTTTCTGAACTGTAAATATTATGTTTATCTTAGTGTTCAGGAGAATAGTGAGCAATAAAAGAAAACTCAGTCTAACATGGCACTGGACTTGAAGTAACAAGGAATGTTTTACTTTCCTAAGCCTCAGTTTACATTCCTGAAAAAATGTGTACTACAATAATATACTTCACAGGGTCACAGAGGTAATTAAATAAGTAATGTGTGCCTAAACTATACTTACAAATCTTCTAGTAAGTCATGTTCTATTCCCTCAAGGACCTTACAATTTATTGGGCAGGTGAGAGAGGCCAAGACTGACACAGAGAACAATTGTTCTCAAACTTTGATATAGATACATATCCAGGAAATCTTGTTTAAAATGCAGATTTTGAGGGGCTGGGGTCGTGGCTCAGTGGTAGAGCACTTGCCTTGCATGCATGAGGCACTGGGTTCGATCCTCAGCACCACATACAAAATACATACATAAATAAAATAAAGGTTGTTTTTAAAAAGAATGCAGATTTTGAGGGGAACCCAAGAGGCTACACTCTCAAATAAATGCCACTGGACCCCAGAACATATTTTTCAGTGGCAAGGTCATAGAACAAGCATGTTTAAAACTAAGACTATAAATCTATGCATAGATAGCATGAGTAAAAGTATCTATTCCTGCCCACATACTTAAGCCCTACCCTTCCTTCAAAAATAATCAAGTGATGTAGTAGATAAATCCAGCTCAGACTACCACAGCCCTCTATAAACTCTTTCTTCTAAACACTTAAATCTTATTATTGGCAATGACTCTGATCATCCTAAAATGTGGGTCTGCTGGCCAGGTGAACTAGAATTAAACTATACTTTTGAAAACACAAATTCTTGGGTTCTACTCTCAAGGATTCTGAGGTCATTTGGTCAGGAAAACAGAAGCAAGTGAGAGATGGAGCAGGAATCTGCATTTTTAAGAGTTTACCAACTGATTGTCATATTGAATTTGTCTGACACAAAATATTAAAGAGGTGTTTCTCAGCCCTGGCTGCATGTTAGAATCAACTGCAGGGGCTCTTTTAGTCAGCTTTTTTGCTGCTGTGACCAAAAGATCTGACCAGAACAATTGTAGAGGAGGAAAAGTTCACTTGAGTGCTCACGGTTTTAGAGGTCTTAGTCTGGCTGCGTTCCTCAGGGCTCAAGGTGAGGCAGAACATCATGGTGGAAAGGTGTGGGAGAGGGAAGCAGCTCACATGACGATCAGAAAGCAGAAACAGAGAAATCTCCACTTGCCAGATACAAATATATATCCCAAAGCCATGCCTTCAATGCCCCACATCCTCCAGCCATAATCCACCTGCCTTCAGTTACCACTCTCATCAGAGATTAATTTACTACTGATTGGGTTAAGACTCTCAACCTTATGCATTATCTCACATGTGAGCTTTGGGGGACACCTCACATCCAAACCATATTAAGGGCTCAGGATCTATACCAGCTAAACAAATGAAACCAATTATAGCTCCCCAGTTGATACTAATCTGAGCCAAGTTTGAGAACCACATAACCTGTACTGAAGCATTTTGGTGAAGGCAGGGACCATGTTAGTTTGGTTTATGACTTTATCTCTAGTGCCTAACACAGAATCGGCATTCAACAAATATTTGGTAATGAATAAACCAAGATAATGAAACTTCTGGCTGTCAGTTATTTTATTAATTTCTTGCCTGCTACTCCACATGACTATGAGCACCTGAGCACAGGGTTCTGGAGGGGATGACTGGGTTAGAATCCTGCTCTACCAGTCACACCTACCCAAGCTTCACAACCTCCCTCTCCCTTAATTTCCTTTGTTATGATAATTAAAATAGAACATAGAAAGCATTTTAAAAAGTTCATGTCATGCAGTAATCATTTAAAGGATAAATATTGTTAAATTTGATTATCAAACACATAGGGGTTCTTAGAGCTCTACAGTGATCAATAAACATTCTCTAGTTATTTAACCAGTGGATATTTCTTAAACATCATGTCTATTCCAAGCACAAAAAGTGTTGCTATAGATACAGCAGCAAAAGGAGAGAAGCAGGACTTCTCTTATAGAATTTAAAATATAGGGAGTAAATTATGCATTGAACAAGTTATTTCAAAAATTATGTGCAATAAAAAGTTACATTAATTCATTGACTATTACTAAGTAGAAAGGCTCATGATTCATTTATCATAAAAAAGAAAGAAGTGGTGAAGTAGTTATAGCCATGTATAACAGGGGCAGTTAACAATATTAAAGGAAGGCAAGGGAGGCTTCCTGAAGAAAAAGGTATATTAAAGTTGGTTTGGCTTAGTAAAGGGAGGGCAGAGTTGGTGAAGAGATTTTGGAGAGGGGAAAGTGTTCATAAGGCTCAAAAGCATGAAAGAACAATACATACTGTAGGCGTTGAAAGAAGGCAGGTGTGGCTAGGGCCAATCATAACCAAAGTAGACTTTGAGACATGGGAGCTTAGGCTAGGTTTTGAGGGAATGGTAAGATTAAGAAGAAAATGAAAGAAGAGAGATGAAAACAAGAAGATGAAGATCAATTTGGCATTCATTCACTCATTTAGTTTCTCCAACATGCATATGCTACAGATAAGCAGTAAAAAAAGATTCCTTCCCTCGGGGAATGAACATCACAGTCAGGGAGGGAGACAATAAAGCAAGTAAAATAATATATGAAATTAAATAAGACAATGAGAGATCATTACAAATGCTATAAAGGATATAAGCACATAATGGGAATAAACCAGAATTGGAGCTGAGAGGGTATATGTCTGATAGGATTTAAAAGAAGGTGTTGACCACCACATAATTTGGCCATAAGAGAACAGACACAACAAATTATAACACTCTATAAAGCCAGGCAGATAACTTTGACATCTCAAGGAAACTAAGGTTGTCTGTATTTCTACTCTCCTCTCTCCTCTTTTCTAGTAAAGTTCTTTTATTAAATTCTCCCATCTTTCCTTCTTTTCCAAAAATAAATGGAGGATGGAAGTTGTGTCATACAGAAATCAATGCCATGAAATCAGAAAAAAATAGTTTTTGAAATATAAACTTCATGCTTTATGAGTAGTAGGACCTGAAGCCTCAGTTTCCTCTTCTGTAAAATGAGGTAATAATATCTGTATTTGTCAGAGAAACAGAACTAATAATATGCATATAAATCATGTGTTATGTGTTTATGTATGTTTGTGTGTACTATGTCAGTTACCATGTTTGTTTGTTTGTTTTTTAATTTAGATAGCCAAGTATAAGAAAACTAAATTTTGCCAAGCACAGTGGCACACACTGTAATCTCAGCAGCTCGGGAGACTGAGGCAGGAGAACCTCAAGTTCAAAGCCAGCCTCAGCAATGGCAAAGCACTAAGCAACTCTGTGAGACCCTTTCTCTAAATAAAATACAAAATAGGGCTGGGGATGTGGCTGAGTCATCAAGTGCTCCTAAATCCCTGGTACTGGTACTGGTACTCCTCCCCAAAAAAGAAAAACTAAATTTGGATTCCTCACTTGGTTATAAATTACAATTTAAACATTATACTTTATATAATTAAAGAATATATAGAGATTTATTTTAAGGAATTGGCTCATGTGGTGGCGGGAGCCCAACAAGCCTAAAATCCTCAGGGTGGATAGTCTAGAGCTCCAGGGTAGAGTTGATGTTGTAGCTCTAGCCTGAGGGTGCTCTAAAGCCAGAAAGCATTCTTCCTTGGGTGATCTTTCTTTTCCTCTTAAGGCCATTCAACTGATTGAATGAGTCCCACCCACATTATGAAAAGCAAATTGCTTTATTCAGTGCTTACTGATGTAAATGTTAATCACATCTTAAAAATGCCTTTGCAGCAACATCCAGTCAAGGGTTTGGCCAACATCTGGGTGAAATAGCTTAAAAAAGTTGACATGTAAAATTAATCATCAAACCATCTCTTTACTCACACTCAAGGATCTTATTTGGATCACGTTATTTAATGTGCATGAATTGCATTAACTCAGGCAGTTTACTTTGTATCGCTAAGCCTCAGTTTCTTTATCTGCAGGTACCTCTTAGGGACAGGCTGATAATTAAATGAGGTAATCTAGATTTTAAAAACTAAGAACAGTACCTAACAATAAATTCCAAAGTAATGTTACCTTTTATTATTTATTATGTTTTTAGTAATAATTCTAAATCCTGTGTACAAGCAATGACTACTATAAGTTAAAATAGCAAAGGAAATCTAATTTATTATTTCCTGCAAATTGCTTTTTGTGATAAGTAAAACTACTTCCCTCAGTCTTATGCAATAGTTTTTTTGCTTTAAATAAAGTGTGATGTTTTGCTGTGTAAACTAACCTTCAAAGTTATAACCCATCAATATATTTTCCAAAGCCAAAATTGATCCTTCTAAACTCTGAATCAGATTTATGCATCATTTCACAAATATTTACTGAGCACATCCTTTGTAACAGACTTAATTGACATGAGCTGCAGAGATGCAAACATGCAAAGATACTGCACTAGCCCTAATAGAATTCAGTCAACTGGGGAGAGCAGGTTACCAACCATAATAGCTTCTATGAATTAAAGTTTTACTAAGTGTCAATCATTTGCATTAATAATATCGTCCAGTATTCTGACTTTAGGATTATCAATTAACCAATCCTACAGATTAGAATTTGACATCAGAGAAGTTAAGTAGTTTGCCAAGGGTAATTAAAAAGATTAATTAATGCTAAAAGGGGCATTTGAACTTCTGTCTACCTGACCACAATTCCTATGTGCTCCTCCACTTCCCAATTACAATGACAACTGTAGGATAGCTGATGAGAAGAGCTCTGAGGAACCTTTAGCACAGACTCAAGAAAAGTCATCCTATCTCTGGGTGAGTCAGAGATGGTTGCACAATGGAAGCCACTGTGATCACCTTGTACTTGAAATCACCACGGCCTTCAAGGAGGGAAACATCAGGAATGTTAATCCACAAGGTACCTAGGGAACTTTGTGATAGTCCTCATTCACTCAATGCTTTGCACTGAACACTCCACATTTCTTAATTTGCTGACTTGTGCATAACCTTTTATGCTTTCCTCTTTGACTAATTTCTATTTCTTCCTCTACAATTTTATGTATCTTTTCAGTTTCAATGAGGTGTAACTGAAAAACAAAATTGCATATATTCAAGGTATACAACATGATGATTTAACATACATATATATATATATTGTGTAATGATCACCACAATTAAATAAATTAGTATATCCTTTCAACACAAGCAGTTACCATTATGTACATGCTTATGTGCATGATGTGAACACTTAAGATCTGCTTTGTTAGCAAATTTCAAGAACAATACGGTCACCATGCTATACATCAGAACTGCATCTGCCCTTTTCCCTCAACTCAGAACCTCTGGCAATAACCATACTATTTTTTGTTTCTATGAGTTTAACATTTTTGATTCTACTTATGAACATGATAATGCAGTATCTGTCTATCTGAGTCTGACTTACTTCATCTAATATAATGTCCTTTAAGTTAATTCATTTTGTCACAAGTGTCAGGATTTCTTTCTTTCTAAAGCTGAATAATATTCAATTACATACAAACACATAATATATTTTCCCTGTCCATTCATCCTTTGACTAAATTTGTTTTCATTACTTGACTATTGTAAATAATGCCAAAATAAATAATGGAATTGTAGGTATGTTTTCCAGATACTGACTTCATTTCCTTTGAATATATGCCTGGTAGTGGGTTTGTTGGGTTGTATAGTTGATCTATTTTTAATTTTTGAGAAATACAGTTTTTCTTAATGGCTGTACTTAATTATACTACCACTAACATTGTGCAAGGGAACCCTTTTCTCCACATCCTCACAAATACCACTTATGTCTGGTCTTTTTGATATTAACAATTTTAAGAAGTGTGAGATGATATTTAGTTGTGATTTTAATTTGCATTTCCCTTATGGTTAAAGGTGAGCATCTTTCCATATGTCTTTTGGTCATTTGTATGTCTTCTTTAGAAAAAATTTTTCAATTCATGAACACAGGATAACTTGCCATTTATTTATTTCTTCTTCAGCTTCTTTCATCAATGTTATAGTTTTCAATATACAGACCTTTCCCCCAGAAGAAATTGATTCCTAAGTATTTTATTAAAAATAATTATTTTCTTATTTTTTTTGATAGTTTGTTGTTAGTGTTTAGAAATAAAACTGATTTTCATTATGGAGCATACTGGGGATTGAACCCAGGGGCACTTTATCACTGAGCTACATCCCCAGCCCTTTTTATTTTTTTATCTTGACACAGGGTCTACTAATTCGCTGAGGTTGGCCTCCAACTGGCTCGGAACTTGTGATCTGCCTGCTTCAGCCTCCCACATGACTAGTATTATGGGCATGTACCACCATACCCAGCTACAACTGACATTAATGTGTTGATTTGTATCCTGCCATTTTTATTTAAGTGAATTTATTTGTTTAACAATTTTTCAAAAAGAAAATAGAATAAAAGGTAAAAAGAAAAAAAATTTTTGGTGGCATCTTTCAAGTATTCTACATATAAAATCATATCAGCTTAAACAAAGACAATTTAACTTTTTCCTTTCCAATTTGGAGTTAACTTTAGATTTCTTTTTCCTGCCTATGTTGCTCTGGAAAGGAATGGCAGTACTATGTTGAACAGAAGTGATGCGAGTGGGCATATATCTGGTTCTTGATTTTAGATATCAAACTTCAGCTTTTTACCATTGAACATATTAGATGCGGGCTTGTGCTATCCAGTCTTTATTATGTTAGAGTGCCATCCTTCTAAACCTTATTTGTTGAAAAAACTTTATTATGAAAGGTAGTTAAATTTTGCCATTTTTTTCTACATCTATTGAAAGGATCATGTGATTATATAGCCTTAATTCTGTTAATGTGGTGTCTCTCACTTATTGATTTGTACATGTTGAAATCTTTTTGCACCCCAGGGACAAATCATACTTGATTATAATATGTCAAGTTCATTTTGCTAGTATTTTGTTGAGATCTTTACATCTATGTTCATCAGGGATATTGGTCTATAATTTTAGTTTCTTGTAGTTTCCTTATCTGTCTTTGGTATTGTAGTAATACTAGCCCTTTAAGATGAGTATGAAAGTGTGTCCTCCTTTTCAATTTTTTTGAAGGAGTTTAGAAAGAATTGGCCTTAGTTCTTCCAGTGCTTGGTGTAATGTGCCAGTGAAGCTATCAAGTTTTGGGCTTTCTTTGCTGGGAGGAGTTTGATTACAGATTCAATTTTCTTTCCTGTTATTTGTCTGTTCAGAATTTCTATTTCTTCATAATTCAGTCTTGAGGGGTCATATGTCCCTACCGATTTATCTATTTCCTCTAGGTTATTCAATCTATTGACATATAATTATAGTAATCTCTTATGATCCTTTTCTTTTATAATATTACTTGTAATGTCTTCACTCTCACTTAAAACTTTCTTTCTTTGGTTCTTCTCTCTTTTATTAGTTAGTCTAGCTAAAGGGCAATCAATTTGGTTTATCTTTTCAAAAATTCAACTCTTACTGATCTTTTCTCTTGGCTTTCTAGTCTGTATTCATTTTATTTCTGCTCTAGTCTCTACATAATTTCCTTACTTCTGCTAATTTTGGGCTTAGTTTGTTCTTCCAGTCCTTTGGTGTTAAAGTTATGTTGTTTGCTTGCCATCTTTCTTTTTTCTTCATGCAGGCATTATAACTATAAACATTTCACTTAAAACTGCTTTTCCTACATTCCATAAGTGTGTCATGACTCCATTTTAATTTATTTCCAGGTATATTTTCAATTTCCCTTTTTATTTATTTTTTAGCAGGATAGTTATTGAGGAGCATATTATTTAATTTCCATATATTTGTGAATTATTCAAAATTCCTCCTGTTATTGATTTTTAGTTTCATATCATTGTGGCCAGAAAACATGCTTAATATAAATTTAATAATATTTATGGGACTTGTTTTGTGGCACAACATACCACATATCATATAATTCCTTGGGTATAGGGATAACAGTGAGTGATTTTTCAGGGTGTCCCCTCTGAACCTCTTAAATGTCCCCCAAGAATAATAGGTTAATTTGAAAATAATAATGATGGCTTAGTAAAAGATGAAGACTTCTATATTGTTTTTGTTTCTTATGATAACTCACCAATGACCACAAATAGCCTTTAAAAATAACCAGTTTTATAATTATTATAGTTTAAATTGGTAACACAGAATTTGATGAGTCGCTTAGCACTTCTGAGCCTTATTGACCTCATGAGCAAAATGGGAACACGACCAGCTTGAGGGAGCTAAGCAGAGGATTAGATGCCACTTCATGTATGGTTCCTGCCATAGATTCAATGTGCTAGCTGGGTAGGCTAACCATTACAGAAAATAAAACCCAAGATTTATAATCACTTAGATACTGTAAGGAAAAAGACTGAAGGAACATGTTCCTGAAGCAACCCAAACAGATGGTGGTCCTGCCATCTTCAAATAGGTGGCTCCCAAAGTCTTCCTGGATATTGTCTCCAGCCTGACAGCTTAAATGTGGAAGAACATAGGGAAGAATATATGTTTTGCTTCTATGAGTCATGCCTGGGGGAGGAGCCTGACATTTTCACTCATATTCAGAATTGCTAGATTGAGCAAATACAAATGCACAACACAAATCTTGTATTTTGTCCAGTTAAATTTGAATTTCAGATAAATAAATAATTTGTTTTTAGAATAAGTATATCACATGAAGTATTTAGGACATATTTATAACAAAAAATATATACCCATTCCTATTCCCCCTCCTTTCCCTTCAGTCCCTTTTATTTAATACATTGAACTTCTGGGAATAGAAAAGAGAGCAGAAAGAATTGGACATAACTTTATATATGAATACGCTACCAGTGTAACTCCCCATCATGTATGACCACAAGAATGGGATCTTAATTAGAATAAGTTATATTCTATGTGTGTATAATATGTCAAAATACACTCCACTGTTATATATATCTAAAAAGAACAAATAAAAAAGGAAATATATATACAAAACTCAAATTTAACTGGGCAGCCTAGATTTTTATATAGCAAACCTAGGGCCATATTCCAATGGCTAAAATGCCCACATATAATTAAAGAGAAGTTTGGAAATGTAGTCCAACTGTTTCCCAAGAAAAGAATATCAATTTTGTTAAGGCAATATTGGTCTATACAGTGGTAAGAAATGAAATAAATGTTAGGACCCTTTCCTTTGTACTATGAAAGTAATAGAAAATAGTGATTCTGGAGTTGGACATTAGTTAATATCTTCTATAATCTAGTTACAAAGTTAAATCTGTTTCTCTAACCTCAACAATTCTGAATCCTTTTACATCTTGGGCCTCAGAATTTCCCTTTATAACCATGCTCAGGGAGCTCTATTGCAGATGCAGGGAGGAAAACACATTAAGCCACTTAGTCATGAAAAAAATTGTAGGATCTATCCAATAGCATGCAATGAAACAGTCCACATACCACAAGAGCCTTAGATTTAAAATAGAGGGGTACAGTTTCCCACCCCATGTTTGCAGGAGGTCAATCTATACCACTGACCTCAAATTTGGGGTATAAGAGCACAATTCACACACTTGTTAAAATAGGCTCAGCAGACATCTGGCCATTGGAATAAGTCCTTGGTAGACTACAAGAATAAAGGAACAAGAAGACAATAAAACAACTCCATAGTCGTTCATCATAACAGACAGTGGTGGCATGTCCTCCCTCCTCTGTGCTGTTAAGTCAAATCTCTGTGGCAGGCAGCATATCCCATGTGGACTCTAATAAGCTGCCTCCTAAGAGTGATTTGACTTGAGAAGTTGACTACTGTCTCTGTCAATTTAAAGAACTCAAGAATTTTTTTAAACAAATCCTCTTGTAATGGTTGAAATCCCGGCATTCATTGATATTCATTTTTGAAGCTGGCACCCGTAACTCACAGGACTGGTAATAAAATCGACAATCTGCTACAGTAGAACTCACACAGGCATTATTAACTTTTACTGAATTGATCTCAACTAGATCACTGTCAGGGATGTTGTGGTAACAATTGATTTTTCCAGTTCTGAGAGAATTCTCAGCTTATTTTCATTTCTCCAAAGACTTTTTACTCCCCTTTTGCTTGAAGGTTTATGACAGCATGTCTTTCTTCTTGCTCTCTCATTTCAATTTGTAAATAGTGCACTTGTAAGCAGAATATTTAGGGAAGAAAGCAATGTGAGTTAGTAGCCTCACAAACAACTCATCAATGCCCATAAATTTGAAAACTCTAGAAGATGTTAAAACAAACATTGAGAAAGAAGGGCATACTTAATCTGAACATGATGCATTTATATTGTGTGATGCACTGTTATGGACTATATTGTGTCCCCACTGTTCTTACATTGATCCCTAGACCCCAGTGAGACATTATTTGGAGTTAGAGTCTTAAAGGAGGTAAATATCTTAACAATGGGACCCTAATCGAATATGACTGCTGTCCCTATATGATGAGAAAAGACACCAGGGATGCATGTGCACATAAGAAAGGCCATAGGAAGGCATAACAATAAGGTGACTTTCTGGAAGCCAAAGAGAGAGGCCTCAGGAGACAAAGCCTTGATATTAGACCAGCCTTGAAATATGAGAAAATAAACTTCCAAGCTGACGAATACATCCACCTGCACAATCTCTTTTGAAGAATACTATGCTATGGTCTTCCTAAAAGGCTTGGGAAGAATAGAGCATGACTTCCATCAGCACCAGGGTGCATGAAGGCAACAAGATGCATATTCTAAGCTTGCATATCCTGTTTCCTCATACCTAGAATATGCGCCTGTCTCCCTCTCTGCACAGCCCTGCGTCAGGAGCCAATGCAGAAACACAATCCCTACAAAGATAGGTGTAGAATGGGACTCTGATGGTGGAACCTTTCAGTTTCCTAGCATCATGACTTAAGGCACTGTGCCCTTGGTCAGTGTAGCTCATTAGACCTCAGTGCTATTCTCTGGACAATAGGATCCAATAGAATAACATATATAAAAGTGTTTTGTATAAAGTACAAAATGAATGGACTAGCAACTGATAACAAATGTAGCAGGCCTTTGATACCAACGGTTATAAAACTCCCTCTATTACCTCAAAAAATATTTCATTTTAAACTGCTGAATATCCAAAGGAAAAAGTAAGCCCTTCTACTAGCTGGGTGTTATATTTACTTTTTAAAACAACAGTAAGACAGTGGTTCTGTGCCAATAGGATGCATAAATTAAAAAGTGATTCCTGGATAGCGAAGGAGGAAAAAGTATAGATACCTCAAGGAATGAGGAAAATTCAGAAGAGCTATTCTCTAAAGAATTGAGATCAGGCTCACAAAGGCCTGAATCTAATATCATTTTGTATTTCTCTTATGGACTACATATTGAAGGCAAGTTACTTAATCTTTCTAAGCCTCTTAACTTTGTTAAGAATTACATAAAATAATGTATGCATATATGAACTGTGATAATGCTTTTTTCGTATAAGAAATGTGTATTTTTATTTCTTGTTTTGGCTTTATAAAAAACTCATTATGTTACCTTGAATTCCTCCTTTCTAAGCCCCCATTTTCTCACTTGAGTACTAGGATTTTCTTCTCTTCTAATGTACTATGATTTTAAAATAATGAATATTTTGGCTTAACTATACCACCTACTTCTAGGTCTGTACTCTACACATAGTAGGTCTATAGTAGGCATTTATGGAATGGCTAAATGATCTGGAATAAAAATGTCTCTGGAGACACAATTTTCCACTTATGCTCCTAATATAACATTTTTATGGGGAGATATTTTCAAGTAAACTTACAAATCAGGATGAAAAAAGCGGCAAATCCAGCAGAAAGGAACACATATATGGTAGCACTGTAAAGACTTGAGAGCATTCACTGCTATATGGAGCAGAGACTCAAAAACAGAGCCAACAAGGTAAGATAAGCACTGAGGGGAGCCTAAAGGTGTAGAATGCTGTGGGCATCTAATTTTATGTGAAAGAGAACAATTTCCTGCAACCACATTTCCACTGTTTATCACCGAGAGTTGTTAGGAGTAGAGTTAAAGCTACCTTGGCCTCTGTCCTGTTGAGGGAGTTAAGGAGACACGGCTGGCCACATAGTCCTGAGCCAAGCCCACTGACAAAGTTTACCTAAAGTTTATTCTTACTGAAAAATCAAAAGTTACTCTGTTTCTGAGACCACAATTAAGTCGGGAGGTGAGAGTCAATGAAATTAACCCTTCTGAGTTTATTTTTTCTCAACTGTGAAATGAGGCCTACTTTACAGAGGTTTGGTGGAAACAAAATTAGGTAATATCTATTAAACCATTTTTAGAAGCTGCACAAATATGAGCTCTCATCATTGCTGCCATCATTTGTCTCAAAGGGATTTGCCACGAGAAATAATCCACTTCAGTCTGGTTTTGCAGCAGATGGCTGCTAGAAATATCAATAGCAGCAATTTTTCCAGTCATTCTTCAGATTCTGCTTAGTGTTCATTATCACCTTTATTGACTTAGCCCAGCTGCAGAAACCAGCCCAGCTCCATCATTCTGTCACCAGGACTCTGCTGGGTAATTTGTGGTTTCCAGAGGAGGAAGGATGCTGAGGCACAAATGCAGTGCAACAGAATAGCTAGCACAGGCTGAAGACAGCCTCCCTCCCACTGGCTCTGTCCTGGGTGGGCCTGCACAGAGGATGGGCAGAACTAGCTTCAGCTGACGCTGGGATCAAGAGCGCACACAGCTCTGGAGTCCTTGTCTATAGTATGAGAGGAAAGCTCTAATGAGGCCAATTATTGCTTCAATGTGAACATTCTTATAGATGTAGAGACAGAAGCATTGTGCAACAAGAATAGCAATGATGATGCCCTCCATGTCCTGGGGGAAGCACTATGTGCCAGTCTCTCTATAGATGCTTTCTTAATTGTCCAGATTCCAATGCCAGCTTTGCCCATTCCTGTGTGATCTTGAAAATGTTATTGAAACACTCTCTGCCTCAGTTTCCTCATCATCCAAATGTTGCTTTTGTGAAGATTATTGTGAGGATTATATAACTATGCAACATAAAGTGTATATCAATGTAAAACACACATATGTTAAGCTACAGAGGACAACCTCAATAAAATGGAAGGAAGACCAGGAGAGTATTGGAAGGGATCAGGGGAAGGGGAGGGAAAGGAAAGGGAAAATACTGGAAATGATATGGACCAAATTATACTGATATACCATGGGCATGTATTAATATGGAACAACAAATTCCACTAATATTTATAATTATAATTCAATTAAAATGTGAGAGAAATAAATGCAAAAGATGTAAATAAACATGTACAATATATACTACATAATATGTGAAACTTTGTAAATCTATAAAACTTAGAAAATGTCTACATTTGTATACATATGAATATTAGTATTATGATTGTCACTATCAACATCATTATCATCATTATAAATCTCCTGTATTAATTTTCTATCATTACTCTAACCTAGTGGCTGAAAACAAGACATATTATCTTACAGATCTAGGGGTCAAAAGTCCTAAGGTCAAGGTGACATCAGAGCTGTGTTCCTTCAGGAGGCTCCAGACACACTTGTTTCCTTGCCTTTTCCAGATACTAGGGATCACCTGAATGGATTACATAATTTCAATCTCTGCTTCCATCATCACATCTCTTTCTTATAAGGACCTGTGATTACATCAAGGCAAGACAGAAACATTCAGGATGATCTTCCCCGATATCAAGACCATTCAATTAATCACATATACGACATAAGGTAGTATCTGCACATGTTCTGATAATATAAGGTAGTATCTGCACATGTTCTAATATAGTTCCATTGTTCTGAGAGCAATGCATTTATGTGGGAATTTTACACAAAGAAGCTGAAACTTGGAGGGATTACAGAAAGCTCAAAATGCTAGAGATGGGTTCCAAATTGAGGTTAATATTGTAAAACCCATATTCTTTGTACTAGGTGCTTGTAGAGATGAAAATGGGTTAACTTCCTGGATCTCTTAAGCTACCCAACAGCTCTGGGCAACTGAAAGCTTCCAGTGAGACAATGACTATAAAGTGACTTTAAATGATACTTCCCAGGTATAAGGTATCTCTGTCCCATTTGTTAATGACCAAATGAGGATGCCAGCTCAGAGAGTGGAAGGGCTTGCCAAAGTACATATAGCAAGTAAATGTAGAAAAAAGATTTCACCCTAGGTTTGCTTGGCTCCAAGGACAATAACACTTCTGTTTGGTGGAAACTATAGGTAAGAGAAATGCTGCAAAAGAAATGTGGTTTTATAATTCTCAAGCTGAGTTCCTAAAGCCTAACCTTTAAATACTCTCATGTACATAACCTTTCGAGTATAGAACATAGAGTGCAAAGTCTTATACATTATAATCTGTAAATTTTAAACATGGACATGGATGGGGTTGAGAAGCTGGCATTGACATATGAGGACAGAAGGAAAAGGTTATGGCTCTTCAGTAAAGAGAAAGGTCAGCCAAGATCATGTTTGAAATCTGTAACATTGTGACTGTCCTGGAAAAACATGGAATTGGCTCACCCACTTCTGAAAGAAAAGGACAGAAAGACCCCAGAGATAAGTAAGAAGAAGTTTATAGCCAATTATATTAGGTCTTTTCTACTGTAAAAGTGTAGATGGCAGACTTAAAAATGAATTTCTCCCTTTTTATCTCAGGGAATGATATAGACTGAAAATACAAATATATTAGATTGAGGAAAGTTTGGACAGTAGACTAGGAGTTCTGGCTGGCTCCTAGAAGGAGCTAAACAGCTTTGTCTCTAAGGTTGGCATCAGACAGATATTGAAGGTGATGGTTTAGCACAGGCACCATATATCTGAGAGATAAGAGTGGATCTCCTCTCTGCTGCTTTATTATGATAAAGGAATTCTTAACCTCTCCTTAGACCTAGTTTGTCTTACATAAGTGTATGAATGATGCATACCTCAGTGGTTGTTGGGAAAGAGTAAGTGAAAAAACATCTATTAATCACTTAGCACAAAGCCCAGTACATAGTACACAGTAAAGCGATGATGGCTTGTGTTAACTGGTATCCTCTCACATTATTATGATAGCACATATGGACCAAATCTACCATTCCTACTTTGAAATGTCAGCTCTGTGGAATGCAATAAGAATTTTGTATGTGCTTATTCCAAACACTATTAATGTAAACAAAAATAGAGAAATGTCTAACAAAAATGATGATAGCTAACATTTATTAGCATCTCTGCTCCTCCAGTCTTTAATGTGTTTGGTGTATATAAATAACTTAATCTTCACCCATCACTAAAGATAGGTGTACTATTAACACATTTTAGAAATGACATAACTAAGGATACAGAGAACTCCTGCCCATATTTCTACCTCTGCTTACTGCTTTCATAGTTCCTTCTCAGAGAACTAGCTAATCTAATTGGTCAGCACCTAAGCACTCATAGCCATGTTTCTTTGGGGGATCAGAGCATGGATGACATGAGCACACAGTATTCTGTTCCACCTCCTGCACATTACTGAAGCACAGGCTGCCATTTTCTCATTTACTTTCTGCGCCCAAATGTAGCAGATCTCTTCCTACTTCTGTCCATTCTACCAATTCTCATGTCATAAATTCTGTGGATAAGTCCTGCCTTCTAGAAGATGTTCCTGCCTCAATTACACTCCCAGTTCCAGCAACTGATACACACATTTAATTTGCACAGTAATGAGAGTCTGTGCCATAAACTCACTCATGATATTGGGAAAAGAAGAAGGAAGCCCTGTGTTTTGGTCAGATTTTTCACTGCTGTGACTGACAGACTGGAACAGCACAATTATAGAGGAGAAAAGGTTTATTTAAGGGCTCATGGTTTCACAGGTCTCAGTCCATGGACAGCAGACTCCATTCCTCAGGTTGCAAGATGAGACTGAACATCATGGCAGAAGATTTTGGCAGAGGGCAGCAGCTCACATGATGATCAGAAAGCAGAGAGAGAAACTCCACTCACTAGATACAAATATATACCCAAAAGCCATGCCCACAATGCCTGCCCCAAGTACCCTACCCCCTCCAGCTACACCCTACCCCTTCAATTACCACTCAGTTAATCCCTATACAGGGACTAATTCACGATTGGGTTAAGATTTTTATAACCCAATCATTTCTCCTCTGAATCTTCTTGCATTGTCTCAAAGGTGAGCTTTTGGGAGACACCTCCCATCCAAACCATAACTCTCTGTTCATAAGCTTTGTGCTCCCATACATTGTTCCAGAGACATCCTGCTCTCGGGAGTACCAGCATGTGTCCAACAACCAGTAGAATTGATACCACATTCTCCTTTCACTGTTGTTCCTTGTAAGCATAGCTCCATAAACAGGAAACCCCAAAGTAGTACAGAAAGAATCCCCAAAACTGTTCTTCTTCAGCCCCAAGAACATTCATTGTTTAGGTTTCAAGTTCAAATCCTTTCAAGTTCAAAGGTCAAATCCTAATACTGTGTCTAGAGAGTGAGATCCTCCTAATATTAATATCAATTTATCATATACTCTTCCTCCTAGCTCTTATTCCAAATTGTAATCATGTATCCATCTGGAAAATAATTTAATCAGCATCCTATCTCCTTCCTACTATAAAATCTACAGAGGAGGAAAAGTGTCTTTCCCTCTGCCTATCCTGAGTTCACATTTTTTATATAACAAAAATACAGACTAACAATAAAAAACCATACAAATTTATTTAATAAAAGTTTCACATGACATAAAAGTCCTCACCTCAACAAATGTTTTCAGTGAATAGTGTGTACAGCTTCTGAAAATTTGTTTTTTTCTGTTATGTTTGATAACATGTATTAAAATGCAACTTTTGAGAGAAATAAAAAAAAAAAAGAGTCTTCATAAGGAAATGAAGACCCAATGAAACAGTTAAGCCCAGGTGATTTTTATAATAAATTTAATGAAGAGTAGATAGTACAGAAATATTGTAGGGCAAAATGAATGATCTAAAGGTAATAAACTAAGGAAACTTAACAAGTACTGTTCATTCAGATACTTTTGTGTATTCCTGTGTTTTCAGATGAGGATGTTTCCTGCTGGCTTAGGAAGAGCACTTGTGACTGCCCCAGGAGAAGTTTAGATAATCCTTCCTAGGTTTCATGCCCTGCTTCAAGGAAGATGGCCAAGAGCAAGGTCAAGGTGACTTTTTGCTTCTGGTAGTTTCTCAGACTCCTTAATCTTACTATAATATGCCAAGGTTCCATATTTGGGGGAAGTGTGTCCTGAAATCTGTCAATTCCATGAAGGTAAAAACTTCTTTTGATTTTCCTTTTTCGTGTATCTTTGTGCCTACAATATGGTAGGTACTTGATGAATACATGGTGAATGAATGAGTTAATTAATTAAAGAGTTGAATAAATTGTCAGAAGGTTGATGTATAATTTTCTACTATTCTTATACTGTGATTGCAGATCTTGGCTATGTATGGACTGAAGTTTTATCTCTGAACTGAGGATTTTCCTGGAATTTCTTTCATGGGACAGACTAATGACTAGTAGCTGATTCAAGATTCCTTCAAAAGATAAAGTAACTTAATGAAGTGAATGAGAGAATAGATCTAACCAAATTGTTGGATGGACTATGGAAATATGGTGCCTTCTGGGAGAAAATTGTGACCAAGGGCTAATGTCCATCTCTTTGGCAATCTGTGTGCAAGGAAATATCATGACTGTTCCCTCAATATTCCTCTGCCTTTCTATTGCCCTGCCACAGTAGGAAATGTTTCTTCTCATATATTATCAGTAGGTGCCTTTGAAAAACAAAATAATACCTATTTAATGTCTACTGTGTCAAGCATAGCTCTTCATTGCTTTACATACATGATTCTTTATCATAGCTATCTGAAGCCAGTACTCTTATTATAGTTACCACCTGCTAATCCATTCAAATTCAAACTATTAATCCATCAATCCATTTGATTGATTAACCTGCTGATTAGGTTAAAACTCTCATAATCTAACCATTTCACATCTGGAAATTCCTGCATTATTTCATATATGAGTTTGTGTGGGACATCTCCTATTGAAAACTTAACAGCCAGTAACTTACAGAGTTTGTAATTATACCCAGAAATTATTAATGATTTTGGAGTTCATGCTTGGCTGTCTGGCCAGGTTGCCTTTGTGATGCTGGTTTAGATAATGGGACAATGAGCTACGTTATAAGAAGGATGCAGACAAAAGCAACGTATAAGGCAGGAAGAGGGAGGAGAGATGCACTAAGAAGGAAAGTCGAAGCTCTTGTGAGAGAAGAATAATAAGCATGGGAGGACATGAGTTTACTAACTACCTAGGTTGGTTTGGGAAAGAAAATCCTATGGTATAAAGAGAGTGAGAAACCAGGAGAATTGGGGGAAACAGCTGTTTCTTAGGTGTAGGATTTTGAGAGTGTCAGTGATGATAAGAACTTTAAAGCTAATTTTCTGTGTTCCTAGGATATACCTAACCTCCACTAAAACACTTACATGTTATTTTTGAGAAGTATAGAAAAGTTTTGAATTTATTTAACAACTATAATTGTAATACTCAGTTCATTTGAATTGACACAAATCTGTTACCTTTGGGTTTCATATAAATTATATTATTTTATCCCTACAATGGAACTGTGAGGTACATACTACTATTTCCACCTTGTAGACAAGGAAACTATGGATCAGAGAAGTTAAGTAATTTGCTGAAAGTCACACAGAGGGTAAATACAAAAGCTAGGATTTGAACTTAGGTCTCAGTCCAAAATGTCCTGCTCTCAATATGTATGTTAAACCCATACAAATTGGTTTGTACCTCCTGTGACAAGAACAATGTCACACGGGACAAAGAAGGATCTAGAACATTAGTTTCTCCACTTTAATCCCAGTGATCTTATGGCTCCCCTTATTGCTATATTGCTTCAAAAATGTATATTGTGTACACTCTCAGGACATTGATCAAAATCAAGAGAAAAAAGGGAAAGTTTGGAATGGAAGAAGTCAACAATTTCCAAAAGAACTTCTCTAGAATGTTACTGACATTAGAACATGCACCTAACCTTATTAAAAAATAATGAGACATACATTTGTAATAAAGTACATATGTATATAATTGGCCATTCTTTGACCTTGTAGTGAAATGACAGGCCATATACTGCATTGGCTAACAGCTTTCACTTTGAAAGAAGACACACTTAGATGCAAGCACCAATCTTCCTCCTAGTAACTGTGTGATCACAAACATCTAATCTGACCACTCTGACCTTCAAATTTATCATCTGTAAAATAAGGACAATAATTCATTCCTCGTGTATTTGTATGCCTATTAAATAATATAGGTAAACCATTTAGCACCAGCTGGGACCATAGTGAACACAGAATAGAAAATTACTTTTATCACTCAGGAATGGTGGCATATGCCTATAACCTCTGCTTCTTAGGAGGCTGAAGCAGAAGGATCTCAAGTTTGAGGCCAGTTTGGGCAACATAGCAAGACCCTATCTCCTGGGGGGGGGGTCACTTTCATTGTTTGTATTGTATTATCAAGAACTCTTCCATTACACCAGAGTTGATGAAGCTTCTCTGAAGAGTACTAATCACAGAAAGTGATGGCAATCATCACTAGGCTATAACACATCACTAGGCTATAAATAAACATAAGTCTATGGTCATCAGATTACCATCCATTAAAATGCTACAATTGGGTAAATCATTTCCTTCTTTGGGATCATTGTTATTTAATCTGTAATAGAATATAATGATGGATTTAACAATGGGTTCTGGGTTCCCTTCTGACTTTACAATGATAGTTCCTAGTCAAAGTGAATGTCAACTACATCCTCTTTAACCTTGAAGAACAGCGATTCTTGATTACAAAATCTCCACAAGCAATCCTGGTTCAAATTGTACTGACAGAATATTCTATCTAACTGAACAATATGGAATTCTATCAAGAGCTGCAACTTTGATTTCCTTCTAAGAAGGGAGGATTTCTATCCAGATCCTGAGAGAAAGAGTGTAGATCAGTAACCCGGGAGGGCAATTAGATGAAGCTCTGATTTCTTCCCACTTACTGGCTACACAGGTGATGCCACAGCAGTCAGGTGAATCCTGCTCTAGAGATAAAGATAGTTATTAAATATACTTGGAGGGCTGGGAATGTAGCTCAGCGGTAGACCGCTTGCCTCGCATGCGTGAGGCCCTGAGTTCGATCCTCAGCACCACATACAAAGCAGTAAAATAAAGACATTGTGTCCATCTACAACTAAACAAAAAATTAAAAATATATATATATACTTGGAATAGTTCCAGATTCTGTAAAGCAATCCATGAATAAATACTTCAACTGAGTTGACCACAATGTTTAATGATGTAGAGCAAATTCCTACAATGGTAAATGGTTTTCCCATTTCTCATTGAAAAGTCATCACATGCAAGTGATGATTGATTCATTGAAGGATACAAGCACCTTTACTATATCTACTAATTTGCTAGGTACAAAACATATACCAGAAATGAAGCCATGGTTTTTGCCTTCAAGTCTGGTGGTCAAGACAAATAACCTAGATGTTAGTGGTGTGATCAGGGGATGGGAAGAACTATGAAAGCACCCAATCATGTTTGAGAAAATAATGTGGAGGTATGCTGAAAAACTGGATGGGATAGACTCCAATTCATAGCATTTGTCAATATCTATGGTATAAAAACTTCCACTCAAGCTGCCAACCAGGGACCACTGAACACAGATGTGGGAGTCTGCATAATTAGGCCCTGTAAACCAGTATCCAAAAGACAGCTTCTCAGAAGCACCAACAAGACTTCCATGCATGTGTGACCTCCAACTAAAAATTTTCTAAACAGAAAGATTCTCCCAGAAATCTAGAGAGCACAGAACCAACAATATTTACTACATTTCATGCAGGGAGTCTGAACCAACCTAAATTCAGAGTGCTCTCTTGTCATAGAGGGCAGATATGCCTGACCTCTGGATTCCAGTGTTTACCTGTATCTGAGAAAAGGATTTAACATTCTGGAGTGGTGTGTCTGCTCAGATTATCAGCTGGACATCCTCCGAATAAAGATTTAGTGGACATGCTATTAAAAGAATTTTCCCTGTGATGGTGGTGGCAGAATAAAATCAGCCTCTTTGGTGTAATACAGTAAAATCAATAAGCAATGATGTTTTAAACCATCACAGAAGTTGCCAGGAAACCTAACCCAAGTTTCAGAACTTTATAAAAGCCATACTTCTCCTGTTTTATATGGTAATTCAAGGATAATAGAGGGATTATTCATGAAATTTACCACCTTTCTGTAGAGTTTAATTCCTTGGTTTATCAATATATAAATGAGGAACAGCCCTTTGTTTCTTCAGCAAGTTTTTCTTAAGCATATCTTTCAGAATAATAATGCATAGGATGACAGATTAGTAATGCAAAAATAAACAAATTTGCTGTTCCATGGTCAAAACATTTGAGAAACTTGGATTTAATATTATGTGGGATTTTTCATGCTGGATCTAATTAGAGCTTTTATTCTGCATTAATTATGGCCACTTTGGGGGTCATATTAAACTTACATATGAAGCACTTTGAATATGTTAAATCATTTAACTTTCATGTAATTTGTGAAATAGAATAATCAGCTATATTTTTTCCAAATATGAAACTCATAAGTTTTGAGATAATTTTAAATCTCATAACATTCAGATACTTTACGCAGATTATAAGCCCAATAAGCAGTTCTTGAATCCAAACTTCCTTGACTCTAGAGCCTCTACTCTTAAACTCTGTACTGTCTTCTCCCTACATTCCAACTCTTTTGCAGTAGGGAACAGCACATACTAGTTCCTAGACATATTTGAGGATTGAACACTCTTTTATAGGGCCCTTTTGCTACACTATTCAGTAAGTGCTTTGTGAAGTGCTCTGTTATGAGACCATAACACCAATGTTTTATATAAAAAAAGAAACAAGTGGGGAAATATTGTTTAATAATTATAAATTCTGGTATAATTGAAAGGAAAAGAGTAAAAGTGAACAATATAAAGAGGCAAGGGTGGTATTATGAAAAGAGTATTAGATTTAGGATGTGGTGAAGTGACTTTCTGTCTGGAAACATCAAAAGCCCATCAGTATAACTTTGGATAAGTCATTTTACCTCTTAGGATCTCAGTTTTCTCTGCAAAGTACCTGTCATATGGAAGTGTCTTCCAGATCCTCGGAGATGGAGTCAATCTGCTGTTAGCATCTGGTACTACTTACGTGTCTTGCTGTGTAGGTCAAATTACTAGGCTATTCTTTCACTTCTGTGAAAGTGCCACTGGACCACATCTAAGGGTTTTGTTTGGTTTTGCGATTGGTAATTCTGAAAAGTAAGGAACACTCTACACAGACCTATGTTGTGATGTGCTTTCCTTCCAGTCAAAAACCAAGCTTGTTTGCCCCTTCCTACAAAAATAATGAATTCCCTGATCTCAGGTCTTCCTTCTTGTGGCACATCTCACTGCACATGAAGATTCTTTCTGGTTCTCTTTGTGGCCTTGTAAATTGAGACCTTGTAGAGCTGGTGCAACTATGCTGCTACTCCTACTGATTTTCTAGTAAACAATAAAATTCTTCATCTCTGATCCAGGAATCTTGTGTCTTCTATCAGCACCCAAGCAACCATTCAAGACTAGCTTGCTAGGTTATTTTGCTCTCTTACTTCTAGTTCCATTCTTCCCTGTCAAACTTATTTAACGAGGATAAAATCCTAACAGATGGCATCATCCTAAAGCACATGGAGGCCTCTAAATTTACTAGAATGAAGAGAAACTATGAAGTACAGGATGTGACTCTTTTCTTGTATTATTCACTCATTCATTCTTTCAACAGACACATTTTGAATAATGCCTTCTGTGGGCTGTAAGCAGTAGATAGTATGGATAAGACAACACTGTTTTCAGCAAACTATTCATGGAAAACAAGTTCTTCTATAATACACAAGTAAGTAATTCCTGAAACTACATGTATGTTGTTAAGTATTTTCATACTGCATCAAAATTAAAATCGCTTCTGTAAATTTTGTGCAAAATTTGGATAATTTACAGAAAATCAAAGAACTGAACTAGATACTGCATGTGTAAGTATTTGGTACTATGTAACTTTTGTGTGACCCCTTATACATGCTCAGCAATTCTTAATCACAGATTTAGATAGCCTTCATTTTTGCATACACCAGTTCCAGGACTATTTTGAAACAAGATGAAAGTGAGTCAATTGTTCTCATCCAAAGGCAGACAAAATATCAAAGTCCATTCTAAATCTAATGAAATGCAATTTACTGTATTTAAAAAGGTCTTCAAGCCACTCATAGAATGAAATAACTTGTGCTATCAAAAAAAATTTTTTAAATCTACCAAGAACTGTTAGGATACCTCTAGGAGATATTCAGGTTTTTAAACTTTAACAAATTAGAAGAACAAAGGAGAAAAATTGTTATATCCTCTTCCAAGGAGAACTATTTACTAAGGCTTTACAGGAGGAAGAGCCAAAATTTAATCATTACAAATGGCCCTGAACACAGCTTAGTAATTTTTTCAAGTGACTTTTTCATATAGCTAATTTCTATATAGCTAGCTCTCTCCCCATTGTGTCTAAGGCAATTGTAAAATATAAATAACACAAAGAAGATTGTTGGAAGAAAGAAGGTTGTTCATGTATTAATTCATTTAACAAATATTTATTGAGCTCCTACTATATGCCAGGCAATACATGAGGTGCTGAGGAGTATTTATGTCAATATTTGTGGTGTATTTGAATGTGAAGCATCTAAAAATATTAAAACTGACTTAAACCTCTGTAAAAATAAGAGTATATCCCCTGGCACTAGAACTTTTCCAAGTGAATAAAACATTTTTCTACCCAAAGGGCCATAATGATGGTGAAAAATTACTAAAAGTGTAGGTCATTAGAGCCAAATGGAACTTGCATACTCCCATCAGTTTATAAAGGCTTCTGGAAACAGCAGGTAAGAACTATGTGGCATCTTTGGGCTTGAGTATAGGAGGGAAGGTGGAACAGTGACACATAGGCTGTAGCATTGCAACTGTGGGTTATAGATATGATTATCTAAAGAGATGACAAAAACAAGCAAATGCCCTGGATTTTACAAGCTCTGACCAGTTTTCTAATTGAAGAATACTCAGGTAATTTAAATAGGAAGTCTGTGTGTTAACAGGAGTTCTCAGAAGGCAAAGACAGGAAAATTACTGCTAGTATTACTCAAAATTAGAAAATAAGTCTAATAACTGGTACTAAGTTTATTCTTCAATTACTCCAGAAAATTGAAGTGGAAGCAATTCTTCCAAATTTATTCTACAAGAGTAACATTACAATGATGCCAAAGTAGACAAGGATACCACCAGAAAAGAATACTGCAGGTCAATATTTTTGATAGAGAACGGATGCAAAACTCCTCAACAAAATACAAAAGCAAATCCAACAGCACATGTAACAATTATTCAGTATAATGTAGTGGATTCATCCCAGGATACAAGGAAGGTTCAATGTGTGCAAATCAATAAACAGGATATACCACATCAACAGAATGTATAAAACCCATATGATCATATAAATAGATGTAGAAAAGGCATTTAATAATATTCAAAGTCTCTCTCTCTTTTTTTAATTTGACATCCCTTCATGATAAAAACCCTGAACAAATTAGGTTAAGAAGGTACCACAACATAATAAAGGATTATAATAAGCTAATAGCTAACACTACACCGAATAGAGAAAAGCCAAATGTTTTCTAAAATCTAGAACAATACAAGAATGCAAAGTTTCAGAACTTTTATTCAACATATTACTGGAAGGCCTAATCAAAGCAATCAGGCTAGAGAAATAAAATAAAGGTCATCCAAATTGGAAAGAGTGAGGTCAAACTGACACTGTTTGCAGATGACATTATCTCTCATAAAGAAAACCCAAAAGACTCCACCAGAAATGCTATTAAGGGCTGGGTTTGTAGGTCAGTGGTAGAGCACTTGCCTAGCATGTGTAAGACACTGGGTTCGATCCTCAGCACCACATAAACATAAATAAATAAAGATATTATTTCCATCTACAACTAAAAATATTTTAAAAGAAAGCTATTTGAATTAATAAGCAATTTAACAATAAAATAATCAATGTACCAAAATCAGTAACACCACCATATACCAATAGCAAATAATCTAATAGAAATTAAAGAACCAATTTCGTTTATGATAGCTACAAGAAAAATAAAATTCCTAGAAGTAAATTTTGCCAAAAATGTGAAATATCTCACAATGAGTATTATAAAACACAGATGAAAGAAATTGAAAAGAGACAAAGGAAAGAAATGTGTAAAGACATCCTGTATTCATAGGTTGAAAAAAATCAGTATTGTTAAAATGTCTATACTACCCAAGGAGATTTACAGATTCAATGTAATTCCTGTCAAAATACCAAAGGCATACTTCACAAAAGTAGAAAAATACAGTCTTAAATATTGAGGAAAACACACACACACACAACACACACACACATATATACACACACATGAACTCCAAATAGCCAAAGACACCATAAGCTAAAAGAACAAAGCAGAAAGCATCCTAAAATTCATATGGAAGCATAAATGACCCTGAATAGCAAAAACAATCTCATCAACAAAAAGAAAAAGTTGGCAGCATCAAAATACCTGATTTCAAGACATGCTACAAAGCAATAGCAACTGAACAGCCTGGTACAAGCAAAAAAATAGACCCATACACCCAAGCCTCTATAGCCAATTGATTATCATAAATACACTGAAAACATACAGCAGAAAAAGGATAGCCTCTTCAATAAATGGTGCTGAAAAATTGTATATTCATATGCAGAAGATTGGAACTTTACCCCTATAGCTCACTAGTTACAATAATCAACTCAAAGTAGATCAGACTTAAAAGAGCTGACACTATGTAACTACTAGAAAGAAACATAAAGGAAATACTTTAAAACAGTAGTATAGGCCATGATTCTTTTAGATACTACCCTAAAAGATATGACCCACAGGAAACAAAAGGAAAAGTAGACAAACAGGATATTATCAAACTCAAAAATTTCTGTAGAGAAGAAATACTCAACAGAATAAAGAGACAACCTGCAGTATGTGAAAAATATCTGCAAACTATACATCTTACAAGGATTTAATGTCTGGATTATACAATAAATTAAAAGAAGTCAATAGCAAAACAACAACCTAATTTTAACATGGGCAAAAGGCCTAACTAAAGACATTTCTCAAAAGAAGACATATGAATAACCAACAGGTACATGAAAAAGATACTCAAAATCAGTAAATTAAATTAAATCCACAATAAAATATCATATTAATAAAAATGACTATTATCAAAAAGAAAAAAATGGTAGCAAGCACTCAGGAGGATGTGAAGGAAAGAACCCTTGCACCATGTTGGTATGAAAGTAAATTGTTACATAAGGAAAGCAGATCTTCAAAAATTTAAATGTGGAACTATTGTATGATCCAACAATCTCTTTACTGGATACATATATCTAAATGAAGTCAGGATGTTAAAGAGACATCTGCACCCCCATGTTCATTGCAGCACTATTCACAAAAGCCAAGAAATGGAAAAACCCAAGTGTCTATCAATTAATGAATAGTTAAAGAAAATGTGGTACATATACACAATGAAATACTACTCATCTATAAAGAACAAATCCTATGATTTCCAGTAACATAGATGGAACTAGAGATCATTATGTTAAATGAAGCAAGTGTGCACAGAAAGACGAGTACTCCTTGATATCAGTCATGATAGAGGATCTAATAAAATCAACCTCATAGAAGTTGAAAGTAGAATAATGGATACCAGAGGCTTGTGGGAAGTGGGGAAAGAAAGATGAGGAAAGGCTGATCAAAATTTGTACTGTTATAGATAGGAGCAAGCAGTTCTGACATGACATATTGCACCATAGGGTGACTATAGCTAACAATAATGTACTCCAGGGCTGGGGCTATAGCACAGTGGCAGAGCGCTTGCCTAGCATGCATGAGGCACTGGGTTCGATCCTCAGCACCACATATAAATAATAAATGAATAAAATAAAGATCCATCAATATCTAAAAAAAATATTTAAAAAAATAATAATGTACTCCATATTTTATTAAGCAAAGTGAATGATTTTAAAGGTTTTCATCATAAATAAAAATGTTTGAGGAGATAAATATATTTAACCTAATTTAAACAATACACAATGTATACACATAATAAAATATCACATGGGACCCCATCAACATGCTTAATTTTCATAACACTTTTTTTAAAGGGAAAAATGAACTTAGGAAACATAGAAGTCCAATAAAGCACAATTCCTGGGGAAATGGGAAAATAACTCTTCAGATAAAGTTTGTGCCTCTCACAGGATAAGAGCATCTTTTAGCATGGAGTATGGCCACCAGAGGCTTAAGTGGTAACATATGAATGAAAGTATATTGCTTTCCAGCTGCTGGTTTTATTTCCCAGCTCTCCTCCCAGTTAGGCTTGGCTATGTGGTAAAATTTTTGCCAGTGAGACACGAATGGAAAATAATGTGTGCAACTTGCCTCAATTGCTTCAAGTTGCTGCCCAGCTCTGACTGTGGATGAGAACAGTTTACTAGATATGACAGCAAAACAAGAAGGAAGAAAAGCAAGTTCCTGGATGACCCCAGGAAGCAAAAATATTCCCCAGGCCTGGACCTGTAAAAGAATATTACATTTTGAAGTCTCATCAACTATCTTAATTTTTGCTCTAACACAGTTATTCTGAGAAGGGTCTCTAAAGGGACTAACATTTATGGCAAGATGGAATGATGAGAGAAAAGCAGTTATTTGGAAAATTTAATTGAATATGAACCTGAAAGAGAGAATAAACCATGCAAACATCTGAAGGAGTCAGCCCATGTTCAAAGAGCTGAAGAATGCATCACCTGGACACAGTGAACGAGGGAGAATGATGTGAGAGATCATGTCATTCCATAAGCATTCAACCATTAACATAAACATTTACCCAAATCACCACCAAACAATGCTCCAATCATGGTCACACTGATTCCAGAATATGTGTATGTATTTCCCTGTATCCTTGTCAAATTACTTAAGTGTTGGCCATCCAGAGTCCCTTTTCCCTTTGGTCTTTCTTCTTCCATCTTTCCTTCTGTCTTTGAACTCATCAGTTCTTTTTCCAAAGAGTAGTTAATCCCATAAGGATACAGGCTGGATTAAGGAAACAGGTTCACTCAAGAGACAGACCTGTTATTATTTCCATTTTATAGACACTAAGATCCAGTGAGAGCAAGTAGCTAATCCAAACTCACAATGGTTATTAAGTAATAAAACTGGGATTCAAACCCAGGTGCACAACCTGGGGTATGAAATTTAAGCCCTAATTACAACAATTCCTGCCCAAGTGGGCTCACCTCTTGTAAAATATCCAGTGGAGCATCCATAAAGCAATCAAACCTTCGTATTTCTTATATCAAATGCCACTAACAATATGACTGCTTGTGCTATTTTGCTAGAAGGGATTCTACCAAGGAGTAAGGAGGAGGACTAGAGCAACAGAAAACTCTATCTTGTCACACATGGGAAGTTTCAACATAATCAGTTCTCAGATGATGACCGTTTACACACATCATGCTCTGGTGTAACAGCATTGCTATCACTTTACATATGTGGGATCTCACACATACATACTGTGGAAGAGTTGGGGTTTAAACTTAGCCACAATTGTCACATTTCCATTTGCTTCCTCAAAACAGGAAGACTGATTCCTAATGTCTATGGACAGAGCCACGTGGCCCTGGCAGTTGTAAAGCAGTATCCATGGACATGTCACTTGCCCTGTTGCCACTGTACTGCCTACCCCCTTGTTAATCCTGCTCTCTCGTCTCTCCCTCCCCACACCTCTGCACAATCACTTGTGCTCAAGCCTCCTTCCCCAATTAAGCTCTACTCCGCTCTTAGCAATGAGCCTAGAAACTCAGACTAAAATAGAAGTGAATGGTTACCCTGAATACATAACCCAGAATATGAAAATAGTCACAGTCTGGCAGAACTAAATCACCAGCCTATCTTAAAAGAAAGTTCTTGCTCTGGGATTTTTAGCATGGGAGTAGGGACTGACATTGAGCCAACTCAACTACCTTGAGGCCACCCATGCTCCAGTCTGGAAAGAAACCCTATAGTCAAACTCTGTAGTACTTGAAAATAAATGAAGGCAGTTATCACTTTCTAAATCAGTGAACCTAAGAATTCAGAGCTTAAATAAGCTCCATGGATTCTCTTCCCAAAGTGCAACTATGGAAAAGTGACCTGAGGGATCCTCACTAGGGTCAATTCAGTGTGCTTGGTTCTGAGCTGGTTAGCAGACAGCAAGAGCAAAGCGGGCAGTCCAGCCAGACAGACAGGTGACAAATGGCTTTTCACAACTGGCCACAGAAACACAGAGCCAAAGTGTAATTCATCAATACAAAGCAAAATAAACAAAAAAAATCCATCTCCACAATTAAGTTTACTGGTCATTAAATAGCTATTACTGTGCTTGTACCAAAGCAATCAAGTTGCATTTTTTTTTTGCTTTACTAAATTTTTTATTGTTCATACTTCATAGAATTCCCTTATTATTTTTTCTTTGCTTTTTATTTTTTTCACAGTTTTATTGGTGCATTATGGTTGTATATATTGAGGGGATTATTGTTACACATTAGTACATGCACACAATATAACAACATAATTTGGTAAATATCACTTCCCAGGATTTTCCTCCTCCCTCCTTCTTTCCTACCCCTCTCTTCTACGAATTTCCTTTTGAGTTTTAGGTGATTCACCCCCACTTTGTTTTTCTTTTTTCTTTCTAACTTCCACATATAAGAGAAAACATACAACCCTTAACTTTTTTTTCCTTTTTTTTTGGTTTCCTAATGGCTCTTCATGCTTAACTTGACACAAAATTTATAACTATAACATTGTGGACCCAGTTACTTGTTAAAAAGTTCAGAAGAGAAAGGAAAATCATTGCCATGGCTGCGTCACTGTAGTATGCTGATTTTAACTCCTGTGGGTATAAACCAAGGAGTGGTATAGCTGGGTCAAATGGTAGTTCCATTCTGAGTTTTCTGAGGAATCTCCATACTATCTTCCATTGTGGTTGCACCAATTTGCAGTCCCACCAGCAATATATGTGTGTACCTTTTTCCCCCCATCCTTGCCAACATTTATTATTGCCTGTTGAACAATTGTATTTCTTCTTCTGTGCTCAATTCACAATAGCTAAACTATGGAACCAACCTAGGTGTCCTTCAGTAGATAAATGGATAAAGAAAATGTGGTAATATTCAATGGAATATTACTCAGCTTTAAAGAAGAATGAAATTACAGCATTTGCCAGTAAATGGATAGAGTTGGAAAATAGTATATTAAGCAAAATAAGCCAATGCCAAAAAACCAAAGGCTGAATGTTTTCTCTGATATGCTGATGCTAATTCATAATAAAGGGGGATGATACTAGGGAAGAATATAATTACCTTAGATTATGTAGAGAGGAGTGAAGCAAGGGGAGGGCAAGGGTTATGGGGATAGGAAGAATAGTAGAATGAAACAAATATTATTACTTTATCTACATATATAACTGCATGACCAATGTGATTCTACAACATGTACAATCAGAAAAATGAGAAATTGTACCTGATATATATATGATATATCAAAGTGCATAAATGCATTGTACTGCTATGTATAACTAATTAAAACAAATTAAAAAATTTAAAAAGAAAGGAAAATCAAACAATGCTGGATACTTTGTTTGCAGTGATACTGCAGCTCCCAGCCTAAGGGCTCTGATTCCAGGGAGCTACAGTTATTTCCACATAATTAATCCTTTGCACACCAGCCATTTCCATGGCTGTTTAAATGACTCACATAGATGCCTCACATACATTTGGTGAATAAAATGTTGATTTCAAAATGATATTACATTCATATTGACCTCCTGTCATTAATTATAATATGGCAGTAGAGTATTTTCTACATGAAAAAGAGGCCCGTCATCTTGAAATCATGACTATCACTGACCTCACAGTGGTTGTAACACAATTTAACATAATGTAAAGTTAGGGCAAGAATAGCTCTCAATAAAAGTTGCTGATCAGTAACATAACTTCTCTGAGAACATTGGTCATGTCAAAATACAGGATGATATTTGAAGAGATTGTCTCTTATAGGCACAAACTAGAGTGTAATAAAATTTCAAACATATCACAAAGCCACAGATTTTCATGAAAGAAATGCTTATGTATAAAAAATGTCTTCCAAAACAGAAACTTGAGTAAGACATCAGCAAAAATTGTCAATCTGTTCAAACTCCAAAATAAAAAATATATATTCTTTTATTCATTAATTCACAACATGGGGTTTCCAGGGACCCCAATTCAACAGGAAAAAATGCTGATTGCAGTGTAAGGGAAATAACAGTTCTCAAATTATACATAAGCATGAGGCTCAACTCTGTCAGAGGTCCAGTACATCCTAGACAGGGTTCAAAGACCATGTCTGCCATCAGCCTTAAGGTCCCAAAAGAAAGAACTAGATGATATTTCCATCCCAGGGAAGAAGAATATTGGTCTGGGTAGAGGACGTTTTCACATTTTATGACATTTATAGTTAATTGCTTCATTTTCTTTTTTTAATACCTAGAGAAAAGAAAGCTTAATTTGGTTTAAGTATGCTGTAGGCAAAGCAGAATCAAGTTATCAATAAAGCTCAAGACAGTTCAGCAAGAATTATGTACCTGCTACTAACACTGTACATGAATCACAGGAAAAAAATGATAAACATTTGTGAAATAAACTGTTATATTTCTAAAGAAGATTCTCAAAGCCAAACAGGGCTCCTCAGTTGACTCTTGTTCTGTTTCACTAAAAAAATTACTGCTTTTTCTATGAAGTTATTATACAAACACAGAAAGCTAAGTCATTTCCTCAAAAGCACACTTCTAAGAGGCAAATTCCTTTATAACTACAGAATTGGGCTTTGCTCTTGTCCTCTTTTCCAAATACATAGAATCAAGCTGTAAGCTAAAATAGATTTGCCAAATTGAAAAGTTTCTGGAAGCTCCAGAACTCTGAAAATCCTGAAAGTATAAGATACGTTCTACTATTTAAATTTCTCATTTGAATTTCTTCCAATGAAACTAAAACCACTAGTGAAAGGGTAGTATCTGAGAGTTACATACAACCATGAAGCCTCTTGATGTCCTTCTGCTCCCATCAAAATGAAGGCAAAAACAATCCAAAAAAAATTTTTAAAAAACTTCTTTATGTTCTGTATGTTCAGCTCATACATGTTCATGGTTCAATTCCAGTCCTCCGCATTTTGATTACTTGTGTGCCTGTTTGCCTATGATATTATGAGGTCCCTGAAAATGAGAATATCATTTTATTAGTCTAACTACAGCACAACACAGGGCTCAGTGTGGGCTCAGTGCTCCATGAATATATTCTGGATACTATCACATTCATTTTGTCTTGGTCAATGCTTCAATGAAATCTCAGAAAAAACCTCCATCATTTTTGTTTTTGAGACTAACTCTGTATCTCATTTATATATATATATATATATATATATATATATATATATATATATATATAAAATACACATATTTATATATATAAAACACATATATATATTTATGTGCATTTATATATGTATATTATTCTTATATACACATATGACTTTTGCTCTAATTTTTCAGATGAGAAAACTGCTTAATCTCCCACAGTTTACGAATAGTGCACAAGAGAATTTGAAACCAAATGAGTACAAATCCAGCTTTCTAACCTAGATCAAATAGGAAAATTATTATTTTTACTCTACCCTGGATCAAAGTTAGGTTTTAAATACAAAATACTTATAGAGCAAATACCAAAGAAAAAGGATATTGATATGGTTTAGATATGGGTTATCCCCCAAAAGCCCATGTGCGCATCAGTACCAAATATTGAGAGGTGAAATAACTGGGCCATGAGAGCTTTAACCTAATCAGTGTGTTAATTCACTGATTGTGATTAATGGGAACATAAATGCAGGCAGATAAGGTGTGGCTGGAGTAGGTGGGTCATTGGAGTCGTGTCTTGGGGTTTATATTTTGTCCTTGTTGTGCAGAGCTCTCTCTCCGCTTCTTGGTGGCCATGTCCTGACCTACTTTCCTCTGCCACACTCTTCTGACATGATGTTCTGCCTCACATCACTCCCCAAGGAATGGAGTTGATCGTCTCTGGACTGAGACCTCTGAAACCATGAACTCCAAAATAAACTTTTCCTCCTCTAAATTCATTCCTGTTGAGCCTTTTGGTCACAGCACCGAAAAACCTGACTAAAACAGATATTAACATGAAAGATTGTGAATGTTTAAATGCTTTACTTATTCATTAATCAACATTCACTGAACAACAGCTAAGTATTACGCTCTTTTTAAAATGATGAAGATTGAAGAAAATGAATCCTGCTTTTTGAGATGACTCAGATCTGATTCTGAAATCAGGATTCCAGTTTCCCAACTTGCACACTGTATAACTGTGAAAAAAATCCCCTAGTCCCTCTTCTCTTCCTTTCTTCCCTTTGTCCCTTCCTTCCTTATTTCTTTCTTTATTTTTTCATCTTTTAGCAGCTTCCCATATTTTGGCCAGGGATAATACTACCAGGGATAATAGTCTAAGAATTGGCTGAAATCAAATGAGACCAAGCTATTACAGTTGTCAATGTTGTTATAAATGATGACATCTTTAATGCTGTTTGGTCATATTGGATCTGGCAGATACCCCAAATATATGTATGGATAATGCTCTGAGCTGCTTCAAGTTGTGCACCAATGTCATCTTTGGAGGAAATAAAAATGATCAGAAAATGACACCTGTCCTTTCCTGCATTTTGGCATAACTAGAACCTCTTCCCCAAATTGTTTCATTCCTACATAGCATATATCACCTTTTAACATGTTCTGTAATTGAGTAATACATTCATTACCCATCCATTGTCTTCCATGCCTTTCCAAGCAAGCAGAAATGTCTATTTTATTCACTGATGTATTCCAAATACCTAAAATATATCCTAGCTCACAATAGATACTCAATAAACAAAGATTAAATAAATAAATGCATATAAAAGTTTTTACAGTTGTTGACATATATGGCTCAATATATTGTTAAAATATATACTTTTATTGAATAAACTCATGGTATAATCAAAAACTCAATCTGAAATTTCTTTTTAAAATCATTTGTATTGTAAAGTTTTCTCTCCTTAACAAAGCTCTTTTCAGTGTGACTGACACTTCATTTTTCTCACACACAGCACGTACCCTTCCTGCATGAAGGATTTTCTGGAGAGTGATTCTGCTCATGCTGGGTCGTTCTCCAATTTTGCCATATGCTGGGTGGTTACTAAGTAGAAGATGCTACCCACCCTTAAGATCTGGCTCTCAGAAGGGCAGCTTTGGTCATCCATAAAGTAATCATTATAAATTGATATTTCTTGAAATGCTAACATGCGCTACCATCCACATCTCATTTAATCTACCAGCAGCATTCTACAGAAAGTTGATCACTCACTCCTCTTTGAAACAAATTATTTTCTTGAATTCCAAGACAACACACTCTCCTATATTTCTTCTTGCTTTCCTGTTTGCTATTTCCCATTAGCCTTACTCATTTATTTTCTTCTTCCTCTCCTTTTAATCTTGGATTTTCCAGAGCTTAGTACTAGCTCTTCATCTCTACTAGAAACACACATGCCCTTTGACTTCCCTCCAGTCTCATGGCGTTACATTTCACCTGTATGTGGGTAACTTGAAAATCCTTATTTGATCAGAACTGTTTCATGAACTCCAGATTTTTATATTCGATTTCTTTCTATACATAGCCACTTGGATATCTAGAAATCTCTAATCTAACATGCCCTTAAACAAGCTTCTAATCTTCCAACCTATACCTCCTTGCTCCACCAATGGTTTTCCCATACCAATTAATCACAATGCAATATTTTGAGTTGCTCAAAATATAAATCTCTGCTTCTTCTATTTCTCTACCCATAGCCAACTCAATTCTACATTCAAACTATCACAGAAAACAACCTTTCACCTATTCCATGACTGTCATCTTAGTCTAACTACCATAATTTTTCACCTGAATTTTTGCAGCAATCTTCTAAATGAGACCATTTAAAGACCATGTTTCCACTTTTGCCTACCACCAGGTTTATCTCTACGCAATAGTTAAAGTTATTCTTTCAAGACATAAATTAGATACTGTCCCTCCTTGGTTCAAAAGATTCATAGACTCCTAGAAAATTCAGATTCCAAGCCAAAGAATTCCCAATAGCTATCAGCTCCAAACAATACAATCTTTTACTTTCTTATCCATGTCCTAACTCCCTTGATGTAAACTTGCAAATTCTTTCCTAGAGATAATTCAAGCACCTCCCACCGAGGGTTTTGGCTTACTTTAGTAGGGTCAGTATTCATGGTCATAATTTAGATTCTGAATGTTATGGAGTAACAAGGACTGAACTGATACTCTAACTTTTTTTTAAAAAAAGGCAAAATTCATGGAACAACAACTTCAGGCACTGAACAACAGGTCGAGTAAGATTTTGCTGAGAAAGGGGAACCTTTTCTAGACAAACCATATGATAATCCAGTTTATTGCCTGGGGGGGGGTCTGCAAACTAGGGCTGTAGGACAAAGGGGTGCACCCAAAATATTAAAATCAAATGCACCAATACTTCTGGGGTAGTGTTAAATTTCTAACAGAAGTAAATCTGAATTCAGAGAGTTCAGAATTCAGGGAGGCCAAGTGGAAAGAATTTGCAATACAGGGAACCCAGGAGAGAGAAGTACAAAGAGGACTTTGGCAATTTACAAAGAGTACCCTCAAAACTTGAGGTAAGTACTAACCATTTATTTGCATTTGAGGAAAGTACCTAGGCCTGGGGATTGTGGAAGACCAAATATTATCATGTAGAACAACCTAGAGAGGTCAGATGTAACTAGAAATAGTTCCTGTTTCCACCAGCCAGAGTGAAAAACATCTGATATATCAAGCAGAGTCCTCAGTAGAGCATTGCCCCAGTAAAGAACAAATTGGCAAATTAAGGGAAAAGTAGAGGAAATTAATCTTCAGGTCCGTCTAGATTTCTCTGTCCTCAACAAGAGAGAATAATGTACAATCAGAAAAATGAAAAATCATACCTAATTTATGTATGATATATCAAAGTACATAAATGTGTTATACTGTCATGTATAACTAATTTAAACAAATAAAAAAATAATA